>SZWC01002481.1:9306-26039 GCA_023375785.1 Penium margaritaceum | reverse complement strand
GGAGAGAGAGAGAGAGAGAGAGAGAGAGAGAGAAAGAGAGAGGGTGAGGGAGATAGGGATAGGAAGAGACAGAGATTAGGAGGGGAGAGAGAGAGATAGAGAGAGACAGAGAGAGAGAGACAGAGAGAGAGAGAGAGAAATACAGAGAGGAGAGAGAGGGAGAAAGAGAGAGAGAGAGAGGGGGGGGGAGAGAGATAGAGAGACAGATAGATACATATATAATGAATGAGAGAGAGGGAGATAAAGAAAGACAGGGAGTCAGAGAGATGGAGGGATGAAGGCATGTAGTGAAGGTAGGCTGGACGTGAATGGCGGGATGGAGGGAGGGAAGGTGGAGAAGAAGCTGAAGCTGACGGGGAAGAGAATGATGTCGTTGGGGAAAAGGAAGTGGCACCAAAGGCATGGATAGGGAGGAGAGGAAAGGGGATAAGGGAGGGAGGAGGGGAGAGAGAGAGAGGGAGGTTTGCATGGATGGAGGGAGGGAGAGGTTGATTCACCGGAGCGGACAGAGTCGGAAGGATCGCAGCAGAGCGACAAGAGGCTACCAAAAATGACGTGTCGCAGCGGAAGGCAGCAGAGAGCGGGGAAATGTTTAAACGCAGGCACCGGTTGATGGATCCCCATAACTCTATGCATGCTCGCTGCATCAACGGAGCTGACAACTATTCAAGAGGCACCTGCACGGCCCGAGGGGAAGCAGTGGGACGTCGCCATCAAGTCGAAGCTGGCGTCCATTGCTGAAAACGACACGTGGGAGCTGGTTGACAGGGCGAAAGACGCCAAGATCATCAGCTCTAAGTGGGTCTTTAGGACCAAGTTCACGAAAGAAGGTGTGGTGGACAAGTACGAGGCATGGCTAGTGGCAAAGGGGTACGCACAGCATAAGGCCGGGCACTACAACAAGACGTTCACCCCTGTCGCCAAGTTCACAAGCATCCGGGTGATCCTTGCACTGGAAGACGCAAAGGATATGGAGCTCCACCAGATGGACGTAAAGACGGCAATCCTCAACGGCATCTTCGACAAAGAAGTATACATGGAGGTGCCAGAGGTGGTGGAGGCGCTGGAGGGCAAGGTGCGCAAGCTGCGGACGTCTGTGTATGGGCAAAAACAATCGCCTCGATGCTAGTACCAACAATTTGACAGCTTCATGGCACAGCTCCATTTCAAGCGCTGTGAGGCAGAGCACAGCGTGTATGTGTGGCGCAGCAAGAAGCTCCATCAAATCGTCACACTCTACGTGGACGATCTGATCTTGTGTTCCTCATACCTGCCAAGCCTACAGTAGCTGAAAGAGCAACTGAGCAGCACGTTTCAGATGTCGGACATGGGGAGCTGGAGTTCTACCTTGGGGTAAGCATTACGTGAAACCGGAGTGTACGCACGCTTGAGCTAGGGCAGGCCAAATACGTGGCCGAGGTGCTGAAGCAGCACGGCATGGAGGACTGCAAAACTAGTGTGCAGTCCTGTCTCCATGACCTGTGAACTGAGTGCGGCAATGGCACCGCAAACAAAAGAAGAGCGGGAGGATATAGCAGGGGTGCCCTACCAATCGGCGGTGGGCACCCTCATGTGCGCCATGGTGGCAGCTCGACCGGACCTGGCCTACGCTGTGGGCAAAGTGAGCAGGTACGTGGCCAATCCAGGGCCACTACAGTGGCAGGTGGTCAAGCGCATCCTCCGCTACCTGCAGGCGACACGGCACGCGCGCCTGACTTTTGACGGCAAAGGGCAGGCGCACCCTTTGCGCCTTGTCTGCTACACGAATGCAGACTACGCCGGTGATGTCGACAAGCGGAACTCCACATCTGGCTACATGTTTTTCCATGCTGGTGCAGCGGTCTGGTGGTGCAGCAGGAAGCAGGACTGCATCCCCACCTCCACAGTAGAAGCTGAGTACATCGCGGTCAAGGAGGCAGTGTGGCTCCGTAGGTTACCGGGGGAGCTGGGCGTGCCAGGGCAGGAGCCAACGGTGGTGCAAGAGGACAACACCGGCTCCATCTCGCTGACCAACAATCCAACGCAGCACATGAGGACAAAGCACATCCACGTGCATTACCACTACACACGGGACATGGTCGAGAAGGGGCAGGTGGTGCTGCAGCACTGCAGCACACACAACATGCTTGCGGATTGCTTGACCAAAGCACAACCCGCGGACCGGCATGTGATGAGCGTGCCCGGGCTTGGGATGACCAGCTATGATGGGCTGGAGGGCATAGCAGAAGATGAGTAAGAGCAAGCTGGAGCAGTGGGCATGGCAGGTGCAAGGGGGAGATTGTTGAAAAGTTGCCCCTCTGCATGCCCAAGTGCATCGCCGGAAGGCGCCGACGAGCCGCCAGAAAGAGGAAACTCCGTGCCGGCGGATGTGGCAACCTGAGGATTGCTTGGATCGTAAAGTGGCTGATTGCCCCTTCAAATTGACAAGATGTTAAATCCGGTGGAAGTTGTTTCACCAAAATTGAACAAGTATCGAGGGAGATATGGCCTTCCAAAGTTGGGGTGTGCGCAGTGGCTCTGGGAGCCGGCTGCGACTCAAAATCCGGTGGATAATCGACCGGACTGAATAACAAAAGTACCATCTGGAGATTTTGCTCCGGAAGGTCTGCCGAGGCGTCCGGTGGACAATCTACCGGATCCTGTACTGCAGTTTGTTACTGAGGGACTTAGCCAAAATCCTGGCTCGGCGTCTGAAACTCAGTAGTACGTTTGTTACTCCGGGTCAAAATTCTGAATGCAAGTCCGCGAACAGGTTTCGAACCTCGTCACACCCCTTCTCCAACCTCGACCCAAAAGTGGAGAAGGTGCATGGAAATAGTGCACGGGATCAATACACCACGGGCAATGGGATCTGCGCCTTAGGAAAGGCGCTTCGCACGTGAAGGAAGGCGCCACTGCGTGTGGCAGTGTCAGGCTTCTGTGGTGGGTGAGACCTGCGCTTTGGCAAGCGTAACTTTGGCTACGCTTGGCCAAATCGCACACGGTTTGGTACATTAGAAAGCTCATGACTAGCCCTATGAATGTTGTGATAATGTCCATGTACAAAAACTATTGAAAAATTGTGTTATTCCCTTCACAAACGTGACTGTCTCCAAATTCCTACTCACACAGTGTGAGGCAACCAGAAAACTCATGCTTAGTCTCAGATTCGCCCAAAACAGAAGAAGTGAACCATCAAGAGACAATCAGACAAGCGTCAGGACCGCATCCTGTGGATTCCTCCTGACATCATCTGTGCTGCGGGTTTCTCTTTTGATCTCGGGCTCATAGAAGAGATAGCCGGAAGAGTTGAGGATGAAGCCAAAAAACATGCAATGTGTGACCCAAGGACTTACCTTTGAAAGATTAGCACTGTCCCTATCTGCCTTGCTTATTAGAGCATAGGTTTTGGAGCACCACACTTTCACTTTTGAGACATCGGGTTTATAACCCAACCAGAGTTCGGCCGGGGTGACATCAAGTAGATGCTTGGCTGGATATCAGTTATGGACTCTGGTAGCATAACAGAGTGCGTGGGTGCAGTAAGTAGAGTGCGGGTGAGAGCAGCCAAGATACCATTTTTCCTTTCTGCTACTCTGTTTTGATCTGGTAGTTCAGGAACTTTCATTTCATGGCCAATGCCTTCTTCTGAAAGGAGCTCTCAGAGGTCATGTGAGAGGAATTCACCACCCCTGTCAGCCCAGATTCTTCCTATGGACGGGTTGAGATGGCTCATTTGATGCTTGGACCATCTGATGAAAGCAGGTTTGGCGTCAGCTTTGCTTTGGAATGGGAGTGATCATCCACAATAGTGAGGAAGTACTCGTGACTTTGCAGAGATACGGGATGGATGGGTCCCACATGATCCATGTGAAGAACATCAAGAGGCTTGGCTGCACGAGCAGCTCAAGGAGGATGAGGGGACCCCTTCATTTTTCCAAAGCTGCAGGCGGTACACGGAGGTCCGGCAAGCCAAGTCAAAGGGGAAAGGGATGAAAGTCCCTTCACCATTCCTTTGTGTATGGAGGCACAAGAGAGCATTGAAGTTGGGATGGCCCAGTCGGTGATAATGGAAGAGAAGCAGATTAGGAAGGCTGCACCAAGCACAAGTTGGGTTGTTACACTTGTTTCAATGGCAAAGATAGCAGTTGTACAGGGAATCTGCAGCTGGTAGAGGTAGTGAAGGTGGCCAGTGGCTTGTTGTCTACAGTTGTTAGTCGGGCTTCAGATCCATATGCAGGGAAGAAGATATTCACTCCTTCCTCCTGGAGTTGGACTAAAAGTAGGTTATGCCTGAGGTCTAGGGTATGATATCCACGGATCTGTCCGCTTGGGGCCTCTGGAGATGCGAGAGTGGCAGAGAACTGGTACAGCCAGGTCATGCCTTTTGTTGAACCAGCAATAGTCACTGGTGCTGTCAGAGGTGTGGTAATGTCAGCGTCTTGGAGTGCATGGATTGCACACCCCGAGTCGAAGACTTGCTCAATGTAGAGAGAGAGTCAGATGTTGCAAGGAGGGTAGTAGGTGGCAATTCACCATCTTGAAAAGATACTTGGGCGGCATGCAGCAATGCTGATGTAGCTGCAGGTTCAGAGGCCAAGTTCTCCTTGTCAGCAGAGGTGCGCAAGCGGATGAGATGGATAGTTGCGCAGATCGGCAGTACTGCAAAGATGAACATTGGAGTCATGTTGGCATGTTTTCCAGGAATTGGAACCTACTGCTCTGACACAATGTCAGACTTTTGCACAGCTGCTGAGAGAGTCCTGAGAGGTCTCCTTCTAGAGGGAGAGAATGCAGTGCAAGTGTTGGACCCAAACCTTGCAGTCACAGGGTACCGAGCTTAGCGACACGATTGAGAGAGGAAAAGTGAGTGAAGGCTATAGAAGCGGATTGCAGGAAATGATTCATTGATATAGTGACATAATCAAACACTAAATACACATAGTTTTCCTGAATTTAGTGAACTGCTTCCCACTAGTACCCCTACAAAGTGGAAGCGCTTCGTTTTCTGGTGGTGAGCGACATGTGTTGTTGGTGTTGCCGAAGCTCGGTTGTTTCTGTTCTTCATGTTCTTCAGTCATGGTATTGTTGGTGCACGGATCCTTGCACTCGTGTCCGTTGAGCTTTGAGTGTACCATTAGTTGGTGTGTTTCTGGATGTGTTCCGGTCTTCTTGCTGGTTTCCCTTCTTTGTTTCTGACAGAGTATTGGAGTGTGAGAAAAATGGAGTAGTAGAGGAGAGGACTGGTAGAGAAGATGAGCGGTAAACTAGTGGAGTGGGAGATCAGTGGAGCGGTAGAGTAGTGGAGTGATAGAGTAGTGGAGCAGGAGAGTAGTGGAGCGGTAGAGATGTGGAGTGATAGATTATTTGATCGGTATAGTAATGAAGAGGTGGAGTGGTGGAGCAGTAGAGTACTGGAGCGGTACAGTAGTTGAGTAGTGAAGTAGTAGAATGGTAGAGTAGCTGAGTGGTAGAGCTGTGGAGCAGTAGACTTGTGGAGCTTTAGAGATGTGGAGCAGTAGAGCAGTGCAGTGGTAGATTAGTGGAGTGGTAGAGTAGTGGAGCGGACAGCACAATGGAGGGCCAAGTATTATAGTTCATAGGATAAATCCTGTAAGTGAACCCCTAGCCACCGGGTCATGACCCATGGAAAAGATTCTCTTAGGGGTGAGGGTTACTGGGTAAGACTTCCACATGATCCATGGAACGTGGGTTCCATAGGTTTTGTGATGTAAGTCACATAGGGCACACTCAGTGACTGAAGTCTCTCCCCAGAAGAGTACCTTTTTTGTCTTTAAAGGTGCAGCACAGGTTCCCTCACCTCGAAGGCCATCCTAGCCACACACACAAAAACAATAGATGGTACTTCCTCGAAAAGGATGTTGGGCAAGGCTGGAAAGTTCTCGATAGTGAATCAAGGTAAGAAGAAGTTTTCATGAGTCCTCCATTGGCTTGAACGACTGGTAGAAAACTGAAGGGCCTGCCCAGTCACATTTGAGGCACGGTTTGTGATGCATTTCCTCAATGTCACTCATGGAAAACATGATACAAATGGAAATGCTACAATCTCATACAATTAATCAATTCCAGGTGGAGGAAAGAACGTCAGATGGATTATACTTCTTCTTCGTTGGTAGACAAGCAAAAAAGAAACTCGACCACTTCCAATGAAAGGTGACTAGTCCCTTCCAGAAAAATCAATTACTGATCTTATTCCGGTATCGGATGAGTTCTAGCCTTGCCCATAATCATACCTTTCTGATTGTTTGCACGCATCTGTGCATCAGGAGATGTTAGCGCACTGCAGCTACATCTAGGTGCAAACCTCGCATTGGCAGCAACACAGTCCCTATGGCCAGGGTCAGACCACATCACTGATGGCCTTGAAAGCTGTTAAAGCAGAGTTATCACTGCAGGGAAGGTTGGGAACTTTTTAGTCCGTACATATTTATGCGGCAATTGCTTGTTGTCCAAGGACATGTCCGCTAATGTCTTGGATGTACGCGTCAATTCACAGTCTTCATGTGGAGAAAATCCTCAACAGGACCATTTGGTTGATGGGACCGGGGTCAGACCTCATTACTGATGTTCTTCAAGGCAGTCAAAACAGAGGATTTCAATCCAGGAACGATTGAGATTTTCGATTCCATACAGATTTCTTCAGAAATTTCTTGCCGTGTGAGGACCATGTCCGCCAATGTCTGGGATGGGCACATCACTTCACAGCCGTAATGAGGAAAAACTCTTGAGGAGTTTTTCCTTGAGGAAAAACTCCTTGAGAGGACCATTTGCCTAATGGGGCTTGATGGGGCTTGATGGTTTGGCAGGAAAATTCTAAGAACAAGTTTCCTGAAGCGATGGCCTCTTGGAAGCTTGAACTGTTGTGTGACATCCATCCAAGACCATGGTCGTACGGACAAGGACATCCCCACCGTCTGATGAACAAGTTTTGTGGGAAGTACTAGCTAATATATCCAAGCAAGTGCCAACAGTTTGCTGAGATATCCACGAGTTGAATTTAAAAGGAGCTTTATCCAAAACGTTGAAAAAAAGGTTGTGTGCACCGCAACAGCCATGCCCAATCGGCAACATGAATCGCCATTCAAGCGATGCAAGGAGGGTCATGTGACTCTTGCCAATTGCTTGATTGGTCAAGCACGATAAACGTGATCAAGAAATCATTTTTTTTCTTCTAGTGAGAAGATGCGCCTTCTTAAGATTTTCTTGAACAAGGTACAAACCCCATCTTTTACATGAAAATGTTGCTAGACCCTACTGCAAATTACACCCTGGTTTTTAGGACTTTATCTTTGTGCAGGATCCTGCTGGGCTCCACGGTAGTGTGGCCTAGACAATTGCCTTTCAACGCATGGGGTTTTTCGGACCCCGCAGTTAAAACCCTCACAAACCGTTTTTGGAAAAGTCACAAATCCCTCTATAGACCAGTTTGTTGGTTTCCTTTGAATTCTGATAATGTCAGCATGTTGACGCTTGATGTCATGTGGTGTGAACATTCTTTTTCTTTAATAGCATTTTTGTGCATGCTCGCTAAACATGGCCTTAAATGTAGTGTGAAAAAATTCCAAAAATAGATATGGCATTGATATTCTGTGGAACATGGATATCTCAGCTTTATTATGAATTCTGTGGACATATGGTCTATCCCCCAACTTTGGTTAGTAATGTAACTTTCAACTCCATCAGTGGTCAGGTCTGACCCAGGCCTGGAGCTGAATGGCGTGGCGCGATGATTCCAACTACCCTAGTGCCACATGAATTTGATCTTTTAAATGATTTAAGGAAAGCACAGAGAATTAGTTTTTGATTCATCATTCTGTTTGCACACTATTGCAACAAAACGTGTTAACCGCACACAAAATTGACCAAAAAAAACACTGAGCCTGATCGATTCCCAAAGGTTGTACACAAAAAAAACATTGAATATGGCCCAGAAGTGTCCTCGGTAACCACATGCAAGAAGTAATTAATTGAACTTTTCAATTTGCTGTTGCAAACATTTGAACAGATGTTCAGATAATTGATGAGGACAAGGTATCAACGTTTCACACATTGATGACGCCATATCCAAATTTGGAGCTTTATGTACGTTCATAACGCCATGTCCAGAGAGCATACAAGAAACATGTTACATCCAAAACGATGCGATATGTCAATGCCACATGGCATCGAACTTCAACATGCTGACGACAACAGACATCATAGAAAAATCACAAATGATTATATAGAGGGGTTTGTGAATTTTCTGAAAAATTGTTGCAAAAGGTTTGAATGGGAGGTCCAAAACAGCCCAGCATGATTCCGTCTAAAAATTGGACTCTAAAACCCCAAGTGTGATTTGGCTAGGCTTTGAAAGCAGAATGCATGGATCAAAATGGGTTTTCTTGTCCCAATTATTTTTTGGAAAAGGCGTTTTTGCTCAATTACGATTAAGCAATTGGCCTTTTTTTCTTTACTCACAAACCCCAGTTTGCAGAGTAGGGGTTTTAAGTTTTTCACGGGCTCCACCCAAGCCAACATAGAGAACACTAAACCCGCAAATGGGTTTTTGTTAATCAAAAAGAAAAAAGGCTAATTGCTCAATCACGATTCTCACAAGGGCAGGGTGACCCCACTTGCTTTGCTCGATCAGTGACTCAAGTTGCCGATTGGGTGTTACATCCCTGACATACATGAGTCCCTAAGCTCCATGACTGGGCCTTTTGGCTATTACAATGGTGGCCCATCACACAGCAACCTCAGGATTTTTTCGCCAATCGGCCGAAGGCATTCAAGCCACCTGCTTCGACCTCCTGTTTTCCGTTTCAGAAGGTTCTGACTACTTCAACAACTTTTTTGAATGGTCAACAGAGGTTTCGCAAACCATGTTTTGATGTTTTTTAGTTGACTTCTCGATGGCGTTAGAGTTTTACAACACCACGTCTTGATATTCTCAAATCCCCCAACTTCTCGGCAGAGCTTCTTCCAACAGCCACTCACAGTGAGACCTTGCACATGTCGCTCACCTCGAGCACCAAGGACCTTGTTTATGCCTCATTCTAATGCTTTTCATCGTTTACATGTGCTGAAATTACTTGACACCTCTCACCAAAGTAAAACAAGGCCCAATACAAGTTATCCATTTGTCCCCACTCCTCGAATTGTCTACTGTCCCGCACCTCATCCATGTGGACCACCTACGTTCCACTCGGCGTAACACTTGATATCAAAGCACAGCGGCTCTAAAGATGGAGGATCAGCAGCACGCCAACACCGACACTCTCCTGATGAATCAGCTAGCAGCAATAACTCTTACTGGAAAAATGGAACAAAACCAATGAACCTGATGGTCAACCCAGTGACAGACCCCGTGGGCTTGGGAAATCCTTTGCCTCCACCGGCAGAGACGGTGGAGGCATGAGCTTCTTAACTTTGTTGACCGTTGTCATCAATATTTGGGTTGACACCCAGTAGGATGGAAATAAACGATGCGGGGTGTTTGTTGGCCTGAGGGTCCCTAGCAGTGGCTGGTTCACACCACCAACTGTTTTTGGAGAGACTGAAACTGTGGAGGCAACTAGTTCCAAGGATGGCAGAAAACTGGTCAGAGATTGAGGCAATAGATTTTTCCTGAATTGACTGGGAATGTACACTTGATCAAGGCTCAAAAGCAGTGGCATTTTATAGCCACTGATCTAAGCTTTCCAGAACACCAAAGCATGCTAGATTTGGAGCTTCCTAGCAGATTCTATGGCTTCTAGAATGGCCCTTGGTAGGCTGTCCTTTTCCCACATAGGAAGGCATCCCTTCCTATGTGTAGGAGTGTATACTTTGCTCGGATTTCCATACGTGACAGGATGCACTTTGGTGGTGTTAGAGAATACTTTGCTCATGGAAATGCCACGTATGTGAATACTTTGCTCGGATTGCCACGCATTTTTGGTGGTGTTAGAGAGTCATTCCATACTCTACAAATCAAAATGATCACAAAAGCCGATTGCATCGACAACGGTGAATACTTTGCTCGGATGCAGGAATCCAACGGCTGGTGAGCCCAAAGCCACAATCCTTATTCTAGCAGAAGAAAGTCTTATTCTAGCAGTCGGCGAAAACATTATCTCTGACAGAGATTGACACCATCGATCAACACAATCAATGACTCTGCTGGACTTGTGAGAATCAAGGTCATATCTTGCATGACTGTTGGAGCGGCATCAGCAGACAAAAAAGAGGCGGGAGTTGCAGAGAAATTTTGAGGAGTGTAGAAAAGACAAGGGACGGGAGTAGATGGCGAGGCTCCTTTCAAATCCAAAAATTTTGCACCGACCGATCACCAATGTGAGCGGCTCACATCACCGCAGAGGACGGTTCACTAGATTGCAAAGTTCGATGAGGGGTTGAGGACAACCAACCAGCAATACTGCTACGGGTACAACTAGGGAGTTATACAATTTGCATAACTGTACCAGGACTAATGGAGGAGCTTCTCATTATTTTGAAAGCAATGACATGGTTTGGAATTTTGGTTTGCAGACTGGACCTGGGGTGTATGAAGGACAATCTGTTGAGAGACGACTGCTTTCACCAGAGGTGGAAGTAGCAGAGGAGGTTGTGGTAGTCACAGGATGCCAGGGGAAATCTTTAGACATAGCCAAGAGATATGTGTGACGTCCAGCTCAGGCGTGACTATCCACATGAAGACCGGTGAAGCAAAAGAAATTGCAGTTGCTGAAACGAACACATAGGCCTTGATACCTTCCAAGTTTGTAGCTGCTCCACAGGCATCTGTAGCACTCATGAAGGAGTTGGAAGGGGTTCTTCCAGTTACCTCAAGAGCTACCTCCGCAGAAAAACGTCCATCGTCAAATGGACCAAAGCCAAACAGCACACCAACGGTGAAAGGAACCTATCAGATGACCGATCATAAGCTCACAAAACTCAAAAAGCAGCAGGAAGAGATGCTTGTTCATGGGTTTATTAGACCTTCCACGTCACCACATGTGAAACATGTACTCTCTGTGAAAAAGACACCATGAAGATGCCGATGTGTGTTGACTACCCAGCGTAGAACAACATCATCATTAAGAACTTCTATCCTCTTCTGCAAGCAGACGAACTTTTTCACCAGCTGCGCGGGACCTGAATTTTCATCAAAATTGACCTCACAAACACCCTTGCAACATTTATAGCCTCAATGAAAAACATTTTCTGCCCGTACCTCAATGACTTTATCATTGTAGACCTCCACAACATCTTGGTGTACAATCGAACCCCAGACGAGCACAATGCACACCTTTGAAACGTTTTCGAGATTTTACAAGGAGAGAGCAATTTTAGGCCACAGATTTTAGGAAAATTCTCAAATTGTGACTTTGGTCACCGTTCGATTGAGTTTTTAGGCCACATCATTGACATTCAGATGAATCACCATGGACCCAAAAAACGTGGAGGCGGTCATTGATTGGCCGACGTCGACCAATGTTTGGGATGTCCAAGCGTTTTTGGGCTTCTGCAATTACTACCGTTGATTTTTTAAAGACAAGGCTCAGGTATCAATGCCTTCCTCTGATCTCGCTCAAAAAACCACCGAGTGGAATTGGATGGAAAGTGAATGAGAAGAGTTCAACTCTTTGAGGAACACTTTGACCTTGGTGCTAGCCTTACGATCAGTAGATCTGATGGTGGACTACATCATGGTCACCAAAGGGGTCCAATCTAGCCATCGGATCCATTCTCCTCTGAGACAAAGACGGTGGAGAACAACCGGCCGCATACGTGTAGAGAAAACTGCTTGGGCCAGAACTCAACAACACTGTGCATGAAAACAAAATGCTCAAAGTCATACACGTGTTCAAGAAATGGCAGTGCTACTTGGGATGTCGATGATGCATCGTCTGCACCGGCCATCACACCTCATTGAAATACCTCAAGACTCAGCTAAATATGCGCCATCAACAAACTTGATGGATGGAGTTCCCCGAGTCCAAGTTTGACTACTACATCAAGTACAGACCAGTAAAATATAATCTGCCATATTCTCTCCGTCAGCCACCAGATCCCATAGATGAGATCAATGCACTATTGATTGAGCAAGACCCGTACCTTGCAAGGCTGTTCATGAAGGGTTATGAGATGTTTGACGGGTACGACAAAGGTTGTTTTGATTCAACGACCCCTACTGGCGTCGGAAATTTACATCCGAAGTCGTCGTTCCCCCAAACAAGGAGCTACAGAGACTTTTGTTGGAGGAATACCACGACACCGGTCCATGTGGACACCTTGGCAGGGACAAGAAGCTCAAAAGGCTAGAAACATACTAATGGTGGGACAAGAGGCACACCAACGTGTCAGCCTTTAGCAAGTCATATGACACCTATAAAAGACAGAATTCTCCCCACCCAAGGCCATCCGGTCTACTCCAACCACTCCCTGTTCTGACAAAGCAGTGGATTGACATCCGCATGGACTTTGTGACAAGGTTACCCGCCACTCTCAAGGGATATGACACAGTCCTCATAGTGGTGGAAAGATTTTTAGAGTTATTGGACTTCCACCATCACCGCCAAAGGAATAATGCGTATGTTTCTACACCAAACCATACAGCTGCACGCCGTGCCACGTACCGTCATCAGAGAGAGAGATGGCCACTTGAGTAGCCATTTTTGGCACGAATTCATGAAATTTTATAGTAGTCAAATCCAGCTATGATGAGTGTTCCATCCTCAAGCAGACTTCAAAACACAGCGGACCAGTCAGATGCTTGAATAGCTTCTCCGTACATTATGCAAGCCGCAAGGTACCGATGGGGTAGCCAAATTTTCAACTGCTGAACTCGCATATAAGTCCGCCACTTCCACCGCAAGAGGTAAAATTCTGTTCAAAGTGGTCTACAGTAAACTTCCCTCCACACCAGCAGGATTACAGAGTGAGAGCAACAATCCTGCAGTTTCTATCCTGTGGTTTCATTCACCGCAGGGTTTTCTCCTACATCTTGGAGGCAATGCCACAGACCCTTGCAAAAACACAAGCAACTATGAAATGAGCGACTGATTGGCATCGCAACAATGACTTGTTCAGCGCTGGCAATCGCCTCCTCCTTAGCCCAGTAAAAATCAAACTCCGTGTACCGGAATTCGAGGAGCTAAAATCCCACTTTTTGGGATAGTTTGAGATCAAGCAGATGCAAACCCCTGTCTTCACACGCCTTGTCTGCCCGACAGCCTGATGGACCATCCTCTTTTCCACATTAGCAAGCTCAATCACTATTGGGAACCCAGTACAAACTTCCTCGTGAAAGATGCCGTACTGCCACCTCTTGTACAAGTGGATGGGGATACAGAGTGCGTGATCAAAGATGTCCTTCGACATCAACAATGTTGAAAAACGACTCAGTGTCTGGTCAACTGGCACGGCTACGAAACCGTCCACAACACCTGGGAGCCTTACAAAAACCTCCGAGACATCGATCATTTGATCGATGACTACTATCCTTATCACCAGTCTACGTTTGCTAATGCGATGGGATGTCGCGGCTAAAAAGGGGGCAAGTATTACGTCCCTGACAAACACGAGTCCCTAAACTTCATGATTGAAAAATTTTCTATTACATTCATGGCCCACCGCGTGACAACCTTAGGATTATCATGTCAACCAGCCGAGGGCATTTTGACCAGCTGCCCCGGCCTCTAGTGTCAGTTCCAGCAGGTTCTGACTACTTCAACCACTTTCCGGAATGGTTGACAGAAATTTTCTGAACAATATTGATGTTTTTATATTGTTTGATGGACTTCATGACTGCGGTGGACTTTCATGAAACCGCACCTCGATATTCTTAAAGCCACCGGACTTCTTGGCGGAACTTCTGGAAGCACCCACTCATGGCAAGACCTCGCACGCGTCGCTCGGCTCGACGCCCAAGGACCCAACATATGCCTCATTCTGACTCTTGTCATTGTATACATGTGCTTGACTCCCTCGACACTTCTCATCAAAGAAAACTTGATTCTTAGTACAAATTATCCCTTTTTCCACATTCCTCAAACTGTCTATTGTCACTCACTTCATCCCTGTGAGCCACCTACATTCCACTTGGCATAACATGAGGCATGGTCATGAAAATGGACATGTCATCAAGAATTTTTTAGTTTCTGGATAGAGCTGCTTTGATATTCAGTTCGTGCATATTTCACCATTATGTTGAGGCTTGCGTGGAGGTATCATTCATCACGTCTAGTCTGATGCAAAACTTCTGATGAAGCTGGAAATCTTATTGACGTCAAAGTGCAGCATTTACTAACGGCACCCTTGGATCTCGACCACCATCTCAAAAGATTTCGGCTGCATGTTATGAGCCGCAGAAACACAAACAGGGAGGTATTCAGCCACGGCACTGAAGCAGTGGTAGAGCTGAAGGGCGCAGGTTGGGGAGGGTGGAGGTTAAACGTGTGTTGGTCCCTGGCAATCGGTCGGTATGACTTCAAGAGCTCAAGAAGGTGCAGCCATGATAGGGGGAGGAGGTGGCATGAAGCGTCTGCTGCAGGCAATTACGACAGCACTGCTGCTAATCTCTCTCTCTCTCTCTCTCTCTCTCTCTCTCTCTCTCTCTCTCTCTCTCTCTCTCTCTCTCTCTCTCTCTCTCTCTCTGCATCCATCGCCATGCTCTACGGCTGCTGCGACTTTTGGCCAGTCATGTCGAGGAGTGTGTGCAGGAGCAGCGAAGGCGTTGGCTATGGCTGTGCGAGTGGTCGACTTTTCTTTGAATTCAGACAATGTCAACATGTTCATAATGGATTCCATGACATGCAGCATTGATACTCTTCTTTTTTTGTTACATAGCTTGTTTTTGTACGTTCGCTGGATATGGCGTTGATTTAGTGTGCAGAAGTTTTCAAAACGGATATGGCGTTAATATTCTGCGAAGCAAGATATCAAAGCTCTATTGAGTAATCTGTTGATGTATGGTCTAAACCTCAAATTTTGTTGGTTAAAAACTTTCAACTTTATCAGTGATGAGTGCCGAGGTCAGAACGCATTACTGATGGACTCAAAAGCCTTAAAAAAAGAGGAATTCAATGCAGGAATGGTTCATATCTTGGATTCCGAATAGCTTCCTATGGTAATTTCTTGCTGCACAAGGACAATATCCATCGATGTTTGGGATGGGCACGTCACTTCACAATCGTCATGAGGAGAAACTCCTCGACATGACCATTTGACTGATGGGGCTTGATGGCTTGGCGGGACAATTCTAAGAGGGCGTCCAGACTGATCTCACGGCCACAACGACAGGAAACAAAATTTCATTTGTAAAAAGGCCTTCATGGACCGCGATGGCCTCGAGGGCTCTCTAGGGCCCAAAGGATGGATGTGAGGCCGGGCGCACAGTCTTTCCAGAGACAAGCCATCAATGCCCATCAAGCCCAAAGTCTGATGGGCCTCGATGGGGTCCACTCTGGAAGACCACGAGCAAGGATCTGCAAGGCCGCTCAAATTTGAATCTCGTACTTTTTTTCTACCTTTGCAAAGGTTTTCTGACAATCTTGTAGGTCTGAAATCTGTAACGGCTCCCTTTTGGCGCGGGCGGACAAGTGACCAGACCCATCAGCTCACCATCACCAGCCTGGACGTGATGGCCTCAATCCAGGTGAAGGCGAGCGTCCGGGTCTTCTTAGATGTTGTCTCCCATATTTTTGTTTCCCGCCATCTTGGCCGTCAGATCAGTCTGGACGGCCTCTGAGTAACAAATCTTCTGAAGCGATGGGCTGTTGGCAGCTTGAGGTTCTGTGCGACAGCCATCCAAAACCACGGCCGTACAGACGAGGGTATTCCCAACGTTTGCTAAACAACTTTATTTGCTTTAACACTTTTAGGAAAAATTCATGTGGTATGCGCGTTTTCTATCGAGTCTCCACACGAGGCCCTGCATGTGTAATCTAATTTATGTGGAGAGCCTATCTTCATTGGTTACCTCTGCTAGATGCCGTATTTTTGGCATGATCATTTCAGAAAGGGCAGTGACGAGTCACATAGTGGTCTCGCTACTGGTTTTGTGGTGTCGGCTGAGAGAAAATGTAAATTGTTTGGACCTCAATGACGTAACTTGCTACGAACAGTAAAAATGTCCGCTGAACGGCATGCAAGACTTCAGAATATTGCTGTTCCATTAAGACCACCTTGTTAGCTCGATGCGGGGCCCGCATCTTATTCTTATCATTCATTAGGCTGATTGTGACATAAACTACGTTGAGATGAGTTGCAACCTTCAGGCTTCTCACTTTCTATGCCCTTCTCCAAAATCGTTTGGTGACAGGTTTTTTTGGGCCCCGGTAAGTCAATGGTGCCAGGTCTTCTTCCCGTATGTAGCAAGGCACCAACCCGTACGCTGTCTTCCACTTGGTATCAATGTTAGTTAGCCGTGAGCAGATTTGTGTATGGGTCAACTTGTCGGTCAGCTCAAAATCTTTGGACAGTGGGTCCACCAACACGTTGTAGAGGCGGGTCATCCACGCGCTTGACCCTCGGTCAATGCTGAAGTCGTCCGCAACCATTTTGACCAGCACCACGTTACGGTCTACGGACCAGTTTCCCTTGCCGGATGCAACCATGAAGGAACCGCCACTTGTCATGTTGGTTGAAGCGACAGGAATGGGCTTCAGCGGCATGGTAGATGCCATGCCGGAATCGTTGTTTCAACAGCGGGCTTGGCAACAACGCAGACCAGCACGGGTGGGGTCCTTCACATTCTGCTCAGGGTATGG
>SZWC01002480.1:163602-210086 GCA_023375785.1 Penium margaritaceum | reverse complement strand
CTCTCTCTCTCTCTATATCTCTCTCTCTCTCTCTCTCTCTCTCTCTCTATATATATATATATATATATATATATGTGTGTGTCTCCCCCCCCCCCCTATGTGTGTGTGTGTGTGTGTGTGTGTGTCTTGCAGTCTGTCTATCTACCTCCCTCTATCTCTCTCTCCCTCTCTCTCTCCCCCCCCTCTCCCTCTCTCTCTCCCCTCCCCTCCCTCACCCTCTCTCTCTCTCTCTCTCTCTCTCTCTCCCTCCCTCCATCCCTCCTTCACGTCCCCTCCCTCTCTCCCCCCTCCCTCCTCTCTCTCTCTCTCCCCCTCTCTATCTTTGTGTGTCCCTTACTCTTTATCACAGGATCTTTTTTCTTTGTCATCCCCTTAAATTTGTCCGCCTCCTCATTGTCCCTTGCTCCCCTTCTTCGTATCCATCTAAGTTTTTGACCCAACGTATGGTTTTCAGTGGGTGCCTCATTGTTTGTGTCTATGAGGTAGGCGTTTTGTGTATACTCGGAGCCACAGGTGTGCAACACCTTCATGCGGCATTAACCATTTGGGGCAAGACTGTAAACAATCTCCTAGATGATAGGTTCCCTCATTCTTGTACACACGCATGGTGCAAGTGTCATTTGGTTGGATCATTTTAGGACTCCTTAACCTACTCAGTGTGCCCAGATTACCTTGGTTCTTCTAGATTAGTGTGGTGCTTCTAGTTTTTAGAATTTATGTCAACGGATGGCGTTCCTACGCCGAACAGTCATGGTACTTTTGGAGAGAGTTGTGGTTCCGACAACAGTGTGGAGCATCTCAAATCAGCGTTGCCGCAGGGACTAGTTACCTGGTTTTGATTCTGTGTGGCACAGTACATGTACTTTATGTTTATGGTGCTTCTTGGCCCTGTACACTTGTGTCATTTCCTCCTGTGGCTCATCAACCTTAACTTGTACTGTCACATGAACAAAAGTTATCTTATGACGACTTTCATCTCAGAGAAGTATTTAAAACTCTATACAGTTGCTAGTGTTGGACATAGAGGGTGTAAAAGCAACCTCAAGGATGCCTGGCTCTCACTGATGTACCCTATCAATGCTTGGAGCAGCCAATGGACACCACCAGTGAGGAGTGTGGAGAACAAAGGTCACAGACTAGGAGTGAACAGAATTCCGTTGCATTCGGGAGAACTGAATCAAAACATAATTTTGTAACCTAGTAATGTTCTATCCGATCCTTGTAGCATGTGACCAAAGCTTTCCAACGCATCCAAGCACGCCAAACATGGTACAACCGTCGAGGTTATCGACGGTTGTACCAGATTGCAGGTGGAGCTTCCCACCATACCTTGCTCGCTAGGCCACAAGAGGTGCTATGATGGTGACCTGTCAAAGCGCCCCTCTCTGGCCTATAACTCAAGAAGGAAATCATCCTGGTAAAGGAGGTCTTCCTCGTTACCTCCCTTGTGGACCTGGTGCATTTCAAGCCTGTTGGAGTTGAACTGAGGTCACCTGTGTTGAGTATCCTGTCAGCCATGACGGAATCAAGATTACATCCATCAACAATCCCAACCTTGAACTAGGATAACATTCTGATAATCCCTAAAACAAAGCAAGTCAAAGCTCAGTACTGCATGGAGGAACCCAAAGAATCCAAGTCTGAAATCAGATATGCCTTTCAAACACTCTGTTGTGGTCAAACTAGGAAGCATGACCAATGAAATTCGTGATATGGGGCACACAATGTCAACAGTTACTTGTCAAACACATCAAGTGAAGAAATACAATGAAATAGCAAAAATAAAGATTCTCATGTCAAATTTTCCTTTTTTCATTTTACGTTATGTAGCCTACCATAGAAATTGACATTGGATTATTGCCAAGATGTTGGGAAGTTCTTTTGGGTGGCCACGAGATACTGTGGTGGAAACTCTTCAACCGAGGGAAAATCCGGGGGGGCTTTCAAGTGTACACCGTGTACCAACTTCATGTGTAGCCAAACCCTCACTCCATTTTCTACCATTATTTATTCATTTTATTGCTTCAATCACAGAATGCAACCGAGGCAACCATTTTCCATGCTATCCATCACGTTTCAATCCAAGTCAGATTGACTGCACATGGATGATGATGGAAAAACATGTAGTTTCCTTCTTAGCTCGGGTCCAAAGCACAAGTAAGGATACTCGTTAACAATATGAAGGCTATGTATTCCCTTGCAAAAGAATGAACAGAAAGGATATCGACATGATAAGCCCCCTTTGTTTGCAAAGGGAGATGGCCAGACTTGGCAAGGCAAGTAGTCCCCACGGCATGATTGCTCCCAATCTGCCCGCTTAGACTGGATAGGAGTGATAATAGTTGGTAGCCTAATGATCCATATGCAAGCATTATTTTGACTCGTTTTCACTCTCTCCTTGTCCTATACCACCTTTTCAAACAAATTGGAAAACGTTTGACACTATGATAATTCACCTTCAGTTGATGCCTTTGCCCTTTCAGAAAAACAACAGCCTCTTTCCATCATTCACGTTTGCCTATGATAGGTCTGTTTCCTTTCATTGTACACTACATACGATGATTGTTTGCTTTCATTCTTACAATCTTGCACCATGGTCCATGGCATCAGCTTGTTGGGTGCGGGAACCTCCAACCCTGTGAGTGATTCTTATGGGAAAGGGGAGGTGACACACAAGCCATCTGAAGGAGAAGATGTTTCTCTCCTCTCCGATCCAAGTGCATCCATAACTGAAGACAATGCGCTAATGAGTTTTTAAGTTGGTGAATTGTAATGTGGAGTTGATAAGAGCAAGTATATAGCCTAAAATAATCATGTAGGGAGCTTCGTTTCTGTTTGTATGAGGATGGATAACAGTGTAGTGAGGCAGGATGATAGTGTATGTAATAAATGTATACATAGGTGTATAAGTGAATGAGTACTTTATGTGTAACATTGAGTACAAGTCGACAACATTCTATGGATTGAGCTAGAGGTAGGTGGGTACATGGTGTGGGGAGGAGGGAGGGAAGGGTAGTGTACATGGGAAGTGTACACGGGGAAGTGCATTAGGAAGTGTCTACAAAATCAAGTGTGCTGCAAGTGACATCTACACTCGTAAAAAATGTTCCAAGTAATAGGATGGAGGTGAGGAAGGACAGCTTTGGTGAAAATGCATGTGGGTATTGAATGCAAAGGTGTGAATGCATGAGTGTGACATGGGTGTAACCACACACTGGTACAAAGTGTTGTGCAAGAAATTCTACAGGTAGGTGTGGGGGATGTGGGATGGAAGAGGGGGGGGATAAGGAATAACAGGGTGAATGTGTGTGTGGAGGGTACAATTGGAGGCAGACGATTGATATTGTGTCTTGTACATGAATACGCGAGTTTGAGTATGTTTGACTGCATGTCTGTGCGAGAGGAGGGGTGGATGTATGTTGAAAGTGCATGCAAGGAGTGGATTTGGAGAGTTGCGCAAGTGTAACGGGTCGAACCTCCAGCTCTTGCTTTGAAGTCATCGTCGGAGTTTGCAGAATGGCGTTACCAGTCGACGTCAGGGGTTTACCCCCTTTGCAGGACTGAGGGGCAATCGTCATCAACGGCCCAGAGCAGGGAGACTTGAATATTTTGAGTATCTGGAGGCCCATTTCCGTCTTTAACCTTACCCCTGGTTTTGGGACCCAAAATGGGGGTTTTAACCTCAAACTTGTGTGTTCGCACGAGTTGTTTTGTTATTTTTATGTTGAAGTTTGTCGCAAACAAACTTCGATTTACGTTTTGATGTTCTGGAACGAAATCGGTGCGTGCGAGGCACGCTTGTGATTTCACGCCAGTTCTCTTGCCTCTCTTCCCTCGTCCCCCTCCCTCGTCCTCGCTCGCTCGCTTGCAAGGAGGGCGAGGGGGGACAAGGGCACGAGGCCACAAGGCCTTTCCCGGGAGGCCCTCGTGGGCCCTCAGCCACCGATCGGGCTGAGGCCGCGATCAGCGGCTGGCGACTAGCCGGCTGGTGGCCGGCCGCCGGCCGTCTAGCCAGCCGGCAGCGAGCTGGCCGGCGGCAAGCGAGTTTCTGGCCGCTGGCCAGCCCTCGCTGACGCAAGGGGTGGTGCGCAACCACCCCTCGCTTCAACGAGGAGGGAGGGCCGAGCCGGCCCTCCGGCTACATCCCTCCCCACTTATTGTGAACCGTCTCGGCTCATGAAATACAAGCAGGATTGTCATTTAGTGAGCCATCAATATTGTGAAAGAAAATTAACAATTTCCATCACCAGCAAAACATGAACACGTGCATGGTACTTGGACCTAAGCTACAGCTTGTAGGTCAGCACGGCTAGCGGCCTCCCCCCTTTAGGCTGGAGCGTCCGCGCGACAACCATGTTGGGCGTCCCCAATCTCCTATGGTCGCTGTCCATAAATGCTGCCATGTGGAAATGTTGTTCACTTTTTTCGCGTTCAGGTGGTACCTCCTGCCACGCGTTGATGTGTGCGAGCTGCAAGCTCGCTCCAGTACTCGTTGACCACCCCTGTGGGCAACCGAGATTCGGGCTCCCATGAATTATGTTCAGGTCCACAACCGGCCCAATGAACGAGGTACTCCCTAACAACGCACAACTAAAAAGTACGCTCTCGGTGTTGGAGTAGGCAAAGGACCTTGTATTGGCCGTCGACAGCAAGGACTGCTGGCGGTGGCTGAACGGTTTCGTCTGCCGTGTATGGAGCCAGCAGGCTCACATGAAACACGTCATGTATCTTCACACTCGGCAGAAGTAGGAATCGGTATGCCACTGGCCCGATGCGTGCCACAATGGGAAACGGCCCAATCCACTTAGGTAGAAGTTTTCTTGCCCCTAGCGACTTCAGCCGAAGGTTTTTAGTGCCAAGCAACACTTTGTCACTGATGTCAAACGAGACCTCCTGGCGACCTTTGTCGGCATATGCCTTTTGTTGCTGCCGAGTTGTTTGAAGGTGACCATTCGCCTGCTGTAACAAGGAGTCGATGCGCTCAACAGAGGCTTGAGCGGAAGGAGCCTGTCCTTCCGTAGGAACCTCCCACTCTTCACCAATGAAGAGGGTACCACTGGATGCCGACCATTGTTCAACACAAACGATGTGAATTGTGTGGCCTCGTTCACCGAGTTGTTCACTGCAAACTCTGCCGGTGCTAGGAATTTGTACCAATCATGCATGGCAGGGTCCACGTACATGCGGAGAATCTGCTACATAGTACGATTCATGCACTTTGTTTGTCCGTCAGTTTGAGGGTGAAATGTTGTCGACATTTGCGACTCAATGCCGAAGTACTCATGCATCTTTTGCCAGAAATTACTAGCAATGTTTTCCGATCTCGATTGGAGATAATGTTCAAGGGCAAGCCGTGGTACTTGACGACACCCTCAAAGAAATGACGAGCGGTCTCCTCTGCATTCACGTCAGTGGTTTTAGGAATGAAGTGTGTCATCTTTGTCAAAGATCCACAACCACTAGTGTTACATGGTGGCCACGGGCCGTGTCTGGAAGACCAGTAATGAAGTCCACGCTGACGCATGGGTCGCATGTCATGCAATACTTACGGACATTGACAATCCATCCTGGCCACCAATAGTGGTCCGAGAGTGCCTGTTCACTCTTTCGGGGTCCCACATGACCTATGACTGGCGGGTCGTGGAACTGGAAGATTATCTTTGCTCGAAGGTCTCTTGAGTTTGGCACAACTTGTTCTCTGTGCCAGAAGATTCCTGCGGCCTCCACCAAGCCGTGCTTGTCCAGATTTGGAGAGTCTTGAAACCAAGAATCCACACAATATGCCATCCGGATCGTGTTTACAAAACCGTTGTAATGGATTATCTCTCGTGGTGGTTGCCACAGAGGTGCAGGGGGATCTGGTGATTGTACTGTTGCTATTATAATGGCCATAAAATACCCACCGACCTCAGTGGTTGCTTTAACTTTCACAAGCTGTCGGCTTAGTGGATGGGCCACATTGATGCATCCTGGCCAATATTCCCACGTGAACGAGAATTGGTTCAGGTATTTGCTCCTACGCGCTCGTCATCTTGACAGGTTCGGTTGCGTTTGGGAAAACACCAATGGATTATGGTCGGTCACGACCGTCACACCCCCTTCAGCATCCTCAAGGTAGCAACGCCACATCTTGAAAGCGTGTACTACTGTAAGGAGCTCTTGATCCCAAGTCATGTACCGCGTTTCTACAGGGATGAGCTTCCGGCTCTCATATGCAACTCAGTGACCGTTTTGCATGAGGACGGCTCTGAGTCCTACTACCAACGCATCACATTGAACCTCCCACGGTTGAGATGGATCCGGAAGAGCTAGGACGGGCACCATGGATAGAAGCTCCTTGACCTTGAGAAAAGCCTTATCACAATCACATGTCCATTCCCAACACACGTCTTTTTGCGTGAGCCTGGTTAGTGGTTCTACCAGGGTCGAATACCCTTGCATAAACCGTCAAAAGTAGTTTGCAAGGCCAAGGAAAGACCAGATCTGCCCAACATTTTTGGGGCGTGGCCAGTCCACAATGGCTTGGACCTTTCGTGGGTCAACACGTATGCCGTCCTTGCCGACGATGTGTCCAAGGTATTTGAGCTCATCTTGTGCAAACTTGCACGTGCTCAATTTTGCATAGAACTTCTATCCCCAAAGGATTGCAATAACTTTGCGCAGATGTTTAATGTGCTCTTCCATTGATTTCTAGAAAACCAGGATGTCGCCCAGGTAAACCAAGACGAACTGTCCAAGTTGCTTGGCAAACGTTCGGTTCATTTCTCCTTGGAAGGTTGCTGGTGCATTTGTAAGCCCGAATTATAACACTCGGAACTGATAGTGTCCCATGTGCGTTCGAAACATGGTGTTGGGCACATCATCTTCCGTGATGCGGATTTGATGGTACCCTTGAGACAAATCCAATGATGGAAATTCTTTTGCGCCTTGGATTTTGTCAAGAAGGTCCTCAATTCGCGGTAAGGGGAATCGATTTTTCACCGTCAGCTTGTTGAACGCTCGGTAATCCACGCACATGCGTAAACCACCGTCCTTTTTGTTCACAAAAAGGATCGGTACACCGTACAGCGAGCTACTGGGCTTGATTCACCCTTTTGCAAGGTACTCTTCGATTTGGCGTTTGGCCTCTCGCCTTTCTGCTAGACTAAGGCGATACATGGGTCTGAACGGAGGAGTCGCCTCCGGTTGCAACGGAATCGTGTGGCCCATGTGTCTCTCTGGTAGAAGCCCAGCCAGTGAGTCTTGGAATACAGCTCAGAACTCCGCGAATAGAGATTTGATCTCTTGTGGCATGTTTTCCTTCATGTCGTCCTCCATTTTTTGCAGTTGCACCAAGAAGTATTGACAACCTTGTCAACTATGTCTCTTGACCTGCATCGCAGACAAGCTGGCTTGGACTTTGAGTCGGGTCGATGATAATTCCGTACTCGGAATCAACGTAAAGCGGTGCTCTCCTTTTTGGAAGATCAAACGCTTTGACTCAAAGCACATTAGAGCCTTGTTCTCATGGAGCCAGGGATTACCTAGCACCACGTCCAATAGGTCAAGTAGGTCGAGTACCTTTGACGTGACACTTTGTGTGTTCCCTTGAATACAAATTTTTGCTTTACAAGTACCGATCACAGGTGCCGTACTTTTGTCACCGACAATAACTGCGCCATTTGATGGCTCGTACTTTAGACCAACGTGTCGGGTAAAGCCAAGGCTAACAAAAGATTTGTCTCCTCCAGTGTCAGCGAGTACGTTCACGGGAGCACCAGCTAGGTGTCCTTTGAATTGCATCGTCATGTTGCCTCTACTCTTCCGAGTGAACAGGCTCGACGACGGCAAGCAAAGTTTGTGATAAACACGGAATCTTTACAACGGACGTCGCAACTCCTATGATTTACCCACTCAAGTCCACATCTTGTAGGCAAGTGTGAATTCAGCTAGCACCTTCCAGTCTTAAATTTTTACTGGGTAAAAATTGTCGACTAAAGGTACCCTACCGGCGGTATTTATCAGTGAAAACCTCCCGGGTTTTTGAGAAATGGTGCCTACTATGACGTCTGGCCCGTAAAATAGTGTCTGCTTTCTTTGCGTCGAATCGACTACCACTCGTAACGCGGCTGTGATCTGTAGGATTGCTTGCACGCCGAAGAAAGCGATCTCCCTGCCGACCAAGATTTCTCTCAATCTCGCACCTAATTGCAGGCCACCGCGGGTGAACCGACGAAGTCATATTTGTTAATAGTGTCTTACGTGTCAAAGAGTGAAGAAAACTATGTCCAAAATGACCAGAAAAAACCTAGAATTTTACCATTAAATTGTGCCATCTGCGACAAGTTTAAGAATTCGCCGTTAAATAGAGGTGGTAGGGTACTGCGAACGTGATTGAACTCATTGCTTTGAGGGCATTTGCTTCAATCACTGTGTCACTCAACCATTGCACAGTGGTCAGTGTCGCCACCACTAAGCATGTATGATCATGCATCTCGTCTGGAGATACAAGGTTTAGTGGGCAATGTCGGCCAGCTTGTCTAGAATGCGGTTCAACAAGAGGAGAGAAAACAACAGAGAAATTTGAACTCGTAAAAAACTTAAATTGTTTAACAGCCTCATCTGAAAACATGAACCCACACTCGTGATCCAGTTTTACCCCTGGGTGTTCCCCACTAACGTCACTCAGGGGTGGGGAAAACCCGCCCCACGTCCTTGTCCGTTACCATGGCCGGGCCCATTGCCGCGACCGCGACCGTGTCCATGACCATGTCCGCGGCCTCCTGCTGCACCATCCCCACGAGGTGCTGCTACTACAGCTAACGCCGCGGCCTCTTGTCCACCACCAGTAGCCTCAGGGCGCTGAGCCCTAAAGTGGCCCGGCTGCATGCAGTGTTGGCAGAGCCCTTCGTGGAAGGCTGCGTTGTGACGCTCACGCGCCGCCTGTAGCTCGTCATTCTCGGGGCTGCGCTTGTTGTTTGGGCCCTTGTGTCCACCAGCCTTCTTGGCTAGAGGGTTTGCGGGCTGCTTGCCCTTCACCTTGCCTCGCTGTCCAGCTGACCCACTAGCCCCTACGGCGTCCATGCGCATGTTGCAGCCTTGTTGCGCACGCGCGGTTGGCCGTGCATCAGAGTAGTGCATCGGGTTCGCCAAATACACTTCGCTCATTTAGTCGCATAACGCCCTCCAGCTTGTCCACGCTTGGCTAGTGGCTGTTGTGGTGGTGTTTTCCTTCAGCTTTTTGGTGACGAGACCATCACGCAAGTACTCCAGCAGCATGCACTCTTGGTACTTGAAGGTTTTAGCTTCCTCTGAGCCCCATCGCCCTCAGTGAAGCTTTTGGCTTCCTCCATAAGTGCGATGAACTTGCTCAAGTGGGATTCGAGTGAGCTGCCCATCTGCCTGAAGTCCTTAATCCTGTGAAAGGCACATTGCGCTTCCTCACGTTGGGTGAACTTCTTAGGCATGATCGCGCAGAAGGCCTCCCATGGCATGGGCTGCCACTCGAGGTGCAGCTGTTGCGCATTCCACTCCTTGATCACATACTTGAAGAGTTTGTCTTCAATCTGTGTCGTGTTAAGGTTGCCCCACTGGCTAAGTGGAGCCTTGGGGACACATAGAACGTACTCCATGCAATTCAGCCAGTCATCAGCTTCACGCCGTTTCGAAAGATCTCCACACTGTGGAGGAATGACCAGCCCCGAAGTCGTCAAGGTAGGCAAGTCGTCGCTGCCACCGGCAGTGGCATTCCGCAACTGCGGCATGCTACGCCTGCTGCTGCATCCGCGCCTGGGTCACACTCTACAACGCCTTGTCGAGGACGTTGCATCGGCGGCTTGCCTCATGGGCGGCCAGGTGCTGCAACAAGCGGTCACGGTCAAGGTTTGTGATGCTCTGTCTGACGTGGGCCAGCAGGTTGACGAATGCGAACTTGAGCTCTGCTGTCGTCAGAGTATTGGTGATAGCTTCTAGTGCCTCGCGTTGTTTGTACACCCTTACCCACTATAGGAGGGTACGGTTCGCGTACATGCCTCCAAGGAGTCCCACCTTTTGGAGGCGACTGATGTTAGCGACGAAGCTCGAGTGGGCGGTGCCCTACCCCATTGCGGCCACATCGTAGGAAGGGGGGTCTGCCCCCATTCCTCCGAGTGGTGCCGTATCTCCACTGTCGGTGGTGATCTTGAGTCGGCCTGTCGCCTCAGCAGCAAACTCTGTGAGCCTACGATGGTCATCGTGAATTGCCTTCGCGGTCACGTCATTCGGCTCGTTCTTCCGAGAACTTCCCATGCGGCTGCTTTCAGCGCTCTTGCTGCTCTCGGCAGTCTCGCTGCCGCCAATAGCTTCAGGCGGTTTGGTGGGAGCCTTGCCTTGCAAAATCAAGCAATTAGCTTGAGTTCGCCACACGACGATGGTGATGGTGGCGATCCTCATCGCCTTCGCCATCGTCGGCGTCGTGGTCTTCGTCGGGGTCCCCCTTCAGGAGATCCTCCTCCATCGCATCATCTGTCGCGTGTGAGTTGTCCATGTGCGCGTCGACGTGCTTGTCGAGTCCCTTTACGGCCTCCGTACGCTTCTTGGTATCGTCGAGGTTGGCGTCGATTGCCTTCGACGGTACGGTTGCCTTTGGTGGTACGGTTTCATTTGGGTTGGCAACCATGCTTGCGACGACGGCTCCTAAAATATGGAGTCTGCCAAGAGCTCGTGGTGAGGCCGTCACCACCTTGCCCTTGTTGGTCTTGGACGGTCCGGCACTTGTCATTTCGTCGCCCGTGCAACTAGCACGTGAAGACCATTGTGAGGATCACCCCACAACTTAAAGGAGGAATTGCCTCCCAGGATGTTGCTCTCACCATCGGTGAGGCAATTATAAGTTTATTTTCTATTTTCCTTGGCCACCATGTCGGCACAAGGTCGTGGGTTTTGAAACTAGTATTCATAAGCCGTGACTCACGGCAATCGGTAGCGACTAGATTCTAGAAAAACAGAAATTTACAATACAAGGAATTGACAAGAAGTGTGAGTACCGCTCACATAGCTAGGGAAAAGAGTGAGAGAGGAATCACAACAATTCCTAGTAACTCCTTCAATCCTTCTTCTAACTTCTTGTTGTCTTCCTGTCTTCTTGTCTTTCTTGGCCCCCTCTTGAATCTTCTTCGAGCGTCTCGTGCCCCTTAGCGGCGTCCTCCTTGAGCCGGCGGCATTGGGGAAGCCGCCAAATGTCCTCAAGGTGTCTTCCTCCCTCTTTTTAGGGCTTCCTCAACTTGTGAGAGCCCCTGGCCTTGGGAAGAAGCGCTGTCCCATTTTTTGGTTGAAGGAGGGGAGAGGGAACCTCGGAAATGGAGGCAAATCGGTGATTTTGGGAGTGGGCACTGCCCACCCTGTCGAAGAAAGATCCACCTACCTCCTTGGAGTGAAGAAGAAGCTCAAAAGAGTTGGAGGGTTGAGGTAGAGCTCTTCAAGAGCTTTCAAACACACTTTTTGGTGCTTGAAACAGATTACCATGGATGCCGTATGCCTCTTTGGTGTTTCTATTGCTGCTTGCAGCTGCCGGCGGCATTTCATATACGACGTAGCCGTCGTCTCCGTCGCCTTCTTGGTTGCGGTGGTCGTCTGGATTTGAGAACCACTGTAACAGGTCAAACCTCCAGCTCCTTCTCTGAAGTCGTTGTTGGAGTTCGCAAAATGGTGTTCTCAGTCCGCGTCAGGGGTTTACCCCCTTTGCAGGACTGAGGGGTGATCGTCATCAACGACCCAGAGCAGGGAGACTCAAATACTTCGAGTCCCCGGAGGCCCATATCCGTTTTTATCCTTACCCCTGGTTTTGGGACCCAAACCGGGGGTTTTTACCTCAAACTCGTGTGTTCACACAAGTTATTTTGTTGTTTTTTTTGTCAAAGTTTGTCGCAAACGAACTTCGATTTACGTTTTGACGTTTTGGCATGAAATCGTCGCGTGCGAGGCACGTTGGCGATTTTGCGCCAGTTCTCTCGCCTCTTGTCCCTTGTCCCTGTCCCTTGTCCTCGCTCGCTTGCTTGCGAGGAGGGCGAGCGGGGCGAGGGCACGAGGCCACGAGGCCTCGTCCTTGAGGCCCTCGTGGGCCCTCAGCCGCCGATCGGGCTGAGGCCGCGATGGACGGCTGGCGGCTGGCCGGCCGGTGGCCGGCCGGTCGCTTGGCCGGCCGCCAGCCGTCCAGCCGGCCGGCAGCAAGCTGGCCGGCGGCCAGCAAACTGCTGGCCGCTGGCCAGCCCTCGCTGACGCGAGGGGTGGTGCGCAACCACCCCTTGCTTTAGGAAGGAGGGAGGGCCGAACCGGCCCTCCCGCTACAGCAAGTTTACGAGTCTAATGCGGGTGAGATAATGTACTAGTTTAAAGTCTCACATGGGGAGAGCTAAAAGAAGGTAGAAGGCAAAGGAATATGGGGTGAAAGTGTATGTGGAGGTGCAAAAACAAATGCATTTACAGTTCTTGAGTCTGTGCAGTAACGTACAAAATTGTGTGGGTCGAGAAAAACAATAATGGGATGTGGGAGGATGTGGGGTGAAAGTGTTTGTGTAGGTTGTGTACGGAGGTGTAGTACAAAAAAAATGCAGTGAGAAAGAGTTACAATCATATGGAATTGGCAAAAGAAACCAAGTATGATCACCCATTTGTATGATTAATGGAAAAAGGTGAGGAATTTTCAGTAAATTCTGGGCATAATACATTTCCAACACTCCCATAAACAAGAGAGAACAAGGATAAAAGTTAAAATATTTATTATAGCCATGTGCAGTGTGCCTTTTTAAATCTGCAGATACGGGAGGAAGTTCATTCTTGTGCAGACGCACTCAGTTGCCATGTAACACACAAGGTGTTACCCTTCTTAGCTATTTATAACAGTAACAATCAAGGATCCTCCATGAGTGCACACCCATGTTTTAATCCTCAGTTGCAAAAGGTTTTGGTGATGAATCACGAAAAGCATGGTCTGAGCAGTCCAGACGGTCGATAGCTAACAGATTTCATTAGTCACATGATTTGACAGCCATTGATGCTGCAGCCATGGATCTCCATTTGCAAGATCAAGGATTGAAACATTGGTGGCTAAAAAACCCCGAGACCAGCATTTCTTTCGGTTGATTGCCGATAGACCAGGGCCCTTGATTGCGAGGGTGACTCTGAAATTTTATCCCATCACAATCATGAAAAAAATAGAAATAAACTGACACAAGAACCCAATCTCAAAATATCCAGACACGGTAACAAATCCTTTCCCTTCTTCGATGTTGGAAATTGGATTTATTACTGTGTAGCACATGGCCATACGATGCTAGAGCCCTCAATGTTCCCTCACAGTGCATGGGGAGTTTTCAAAACCCACAAACCCTGCTCGTAACTCAAACTGAATAGTCAAAAACCTCCTTGAAAAGGGAATTGTGATGAGTCTTGTGGCAACTTTTGTCATGTGTTGACGTCATGGCATGCAACATCAATACCAACATTTTCCTCTCTCTTTCCCTTTTTATGTATGGCGAGCATTTTCCCTTGGATGCTATAATGTCTAGCTGGTTGGTGTTGTCTGTAGCTAGTGGGGGGGAAAATAAACATGTACAAAAAACTGGGTGCATATGACGTATTCCCAATGCATTGAATCTACAAGGGCTTCTAACATGCATTAATAGAAATCAGTTTTCCTTTCAAAGTAACAAGATATGACTGTATGAATCACAGTGAAGGTAGGTAACAATGATGGGCTGTTTTGTGAAAAACTGTATAATCAAAACATAGGCCCTAACAATAGTCAGTGTAAGAAGGGAGGACAAATGGTCACCTCAACCATTTTGGCTAAGACAAACCGCGCCACAAACAGACCTAGTCGTCATAGGGCATTTATCTAAACATGTAGCCTAAAACCCTATCCTTCCACATGGCACATCCATGTGGGAACAGGATCATAGCGGCCAAGTATAGGGGAGGAGGAGTGACGCGATGGATCCTCCATCACGACACCCCTCTTGCATGAAATCCGGCCTGTAAACCAAACACGGGCTAGAGTGAAACTAGACTCCAGGCCGAGGTTATTCTTCGGACCTCAACTCATCGAGACATTAGTCTCAAGACCCGGAAACCCGGGGCCGGCAATTAAATGCCATTTCAGTCGTAAAAGTGGCTTGTATGCTACATGCCTCCCCGTTTGCTTCGAACATTCCCGGTTCGTCTTTGCTAATGGAGGTTTGATCATCACGTACTTCACAATGCAAACCACGAAACAAGAAGCGTAAACAAGATTACACGTGTGAATTCTCGTCATCCGCAACACGAATGCGACACACTCAAGTACAATCAGCCACACAATTGTGATTTTTGTGATTATGATCATTTGCGTACAACATCCAGTGTTGATCACGTGATACCTTCGCTGTTGCCAAGATGAGAGGCATACAATCCTTGTACATTCTTCACAAGTGTTGGTGATTTTTCATCGAAGACTCATCACACGTGTGTATTGATGACATGGTTGATACATTTTGGAACGTACATTGTCAATAATGTCCTGCCAGTTTTGAAGAGAGTACATAGGATGAATTTTCCCACATTTTGTGTGGTACGTGTTCATCAAGCTGTTTTGGTGACGCCTCCTTCCCTTTTGCAAGGACCGTCCCTGCGACCAATGAACCGGGCATCCCGCAAAGATTTTCCAGGTGCATATAGCACTTCCCATGTCGTTCGGACATAATCTCTTCCAAAAGGTTGTTGCAAAGGTGGTACCTCCGCGCAACATTGTCAATGTGTGCAATCCAAGATCTGGACATCAGTCCTCTCATTTTGCAACCACGTGTAGGTCTACTATACCTCTTTCAGCACTTATGGGTTGGTTGGCTGACCTCAATCAAGCACTACTAAGCTCGTGCAACTTGCATGCTATGTTTTTCTTCAGGTTGGCAGGCACCAAGATCCTAAGACATGGTTGATGAGCACACCTGTTTTTCTACTCAAAAATTGCACTCATCTTTGATGGAGGCGGCGTTGGTCATCTGTCATGCGTAAGTGCCGTCAAAGTCCATCATTGGACACGACAATGCTCCGACCTAGATACTCTTGGTCTCAACCATCATCCCCTTGTTTTTGTCTGAATTGAGTACCGTAGGCTGCCACTCACGTCCCTGTAAAAGGCACACTGTTGTTTGAACTAGGTTAGCTGACATAACCAATCTCAACGACCATGGGGATCTATCCACAAACAAAGTGTTCATCATACGATATTCACCAAAAGGGTGTATTAAAAGCACAATCATTGTGGTACAAGATGGAAGAACACCTTTCGGATGCCAATACCATGTGATTGTGATCAAACACTTCCAAGTCACATCTTGTGATCATGGAAAAACTAGTTCCTAGATAAAAATGTGATGATCTAATTGCGTCCAAGGGTTCCCTTCAAGAACCTGCCAATGGATTGTGTTTGCCAAGTTGCAACAATCCGTGTTGCTTCAATGTCTTCTAGTTTGTAAATTTGGTACTTTTACTCAATAGAGTATTTTTCATATGCCTTGTCCGAGGCACTTGTAGAGGATATCACCCTCATCGAAGACACCTGACAAACCACCACGATTCTGAATATCACTGCAGTGACATGAAAAAATGTATTCTACTTGCATTCGGCAATGTACGTCAGTTATATCACACACAAAACCAAGGGACTTAGGTAGCTTCACCATGACATTTCGGGTGAGTGAAGCATGGTGCAACCACAGCGCAGTCATCATGATCTCTCTCGGAGATTGGTTTTGTTCCAACAAGTCAGGTTTTATATTTTGATTTTCTTCAATGATATCACATAGGCTGTGCTATACCACGTATTTGGCACGATCCGAGTTCATCCACATGATTTTTGAAGAGTGTAACGTACATACCTAGTGTACAGTATTGCAATTCCGTAAACGTCTAGGTGTTTCTAAAAACGTCGGAAGAATATGATGATAAATAAAATTTCTCAAGGCCCAGCATGAAGAGTCCTTTCACATCAATTTTTGGTTACAACACAATCGTTGTTATTTTGTTTCAATGTTGATTATGACTCTGTATGTGGTTGTTTGGACCACCAAGATGTATGTACTAACACATTGTTAGCTTAAAGCTATCGGCTTATAGATTGTCTCCACGGTCATAAGCTTTGAATACAAAATATAGGCCGCAACGTGATCTCAACTATGTTATAGTTGGTTTGTAGAAATCCATGCGATCATCATAGTACTGTGGAGAACCATTGGTAGAAAATGAGTGTCGCTCGTTTTCTCTAAAATGGATTTTCACCAAACTCCGGATGAGCTCATGTCACCGGCATTGGTTCATGTACTTTTGTCTATCGATATCTATGACATGTTCACCTGTCGAGTGACGAGAGACTGAAGGTGTCGCCTTCAAATTCGTTTGCTCTCAGTCGATCTCATCATATGCCATAAGTGACTATTGCGATCTTCGACCACCACACTGTGGCGTCTTAAATCGTTGATGACCTATAGAAGAGTCTTCATCCCTCTTGGTATATTTACAACCCCCACTGACAACCATCCTTGTCTTTTGAACAGGGTAATCAGTACACTCATGTACCTTTTTATCTTCGGTACTAGTCGGGTACCACGCTTTGTATCCATCACTCACCAAGTAGTTTGATGTCAATGGTTTTGCCATTGAGTATTTGTTCAAGGATTTCATCCTTGACACATTCAATCACGGACTAATGATTGCATCGGCCATGACTAATGATGCACATAACCTCCAAAAGAAACTGATGCATCTTCTACAGTGTGTTGATTGAATTTGCCGTGCTTCTAAACCAGGCCTGTTTAACATCTCGAGAAATGTCCATGACACGAGCTAAGTCATGAAACAATCGCATTTGCCTTTGAGCATTGCAGTGCAATGGGATGTGCAACTGTCATAGTACGCGCCCTGCACTCACCAAACCACTTGTCTGATGAAATGGTGTCACCATTTTTATCCAAAACATCAGCTGATATCATCATCTTGTTCAGATAAAATGGAAACCCATTGTGATCATTCATCCGTTAATTCATCCATAACATGATGTTGTAATCCATAACTAGTGGATAAGGTTTTTGTGCATGTCATGCATGTTTTCCACGCATGCCGTGTACCCGATTCACGTCGCTGAAGTACAATGACATAGATCGCAAACCATGCTCCATTGAAAAGTGTGTTGTCTCCGGCACTTGGTCATGCATGCTACCCCTTTACGGTTATGCAAGCCGTGCACATTTCTGAATTGGTGCTTAACCAAGTAGGCTTTTGTAGCACGCTCGTCCACCTTTAGCATGATCCAGATCTGAGGAAATCATCCTTGTCACAGGTGATTTATCCGTTTAACTTTGGTTTGTACTTCTTTTGGAAGCACCTTCCCTTATTGCTATGGCAGGGCAAAGCTTTTAACTTCCAATGATCGTAACTGTCGGTGACGACCAAGACCGATGTGTTTTGGTTATGTTGTTTGGGCATACATCTGATCACCACAACTGTCCGTGGTTGTTTCCCAACATGCTTGTGGATTCTCTATTTGAATACTTTAACAGTATGATCATCCTTGACGTTGCTGAGATGCCTTACAAACTTCAGACGACATGTTTCTGACGCTTATGGTAACACTCTTGATGCACTTTCCCATACAACCACTTTCTGCATAGATCGCACACTTTTGTTTGGTGGTCTATTGCATGCTAGCATGATGAGGCAATGAGTTGGCTAGTTCTTTGCTAGTTGATACAACACGGTGCAATCGACACCCATGTTATCGTTGCAATCGGCATCTTATACCATGTGTTATATCATTAGCACAAGAATAGTTAGTTCCATCAAAACTCATGGCCATAGTGTGTTTGGCACTAGCATTAGCACAATAATTAGCACAAGAATAGTTAGTTGCATCGGAACTCATGGCCATAGTGTGTTTGACACTATAATTAGCACAAGAATAGTTAGCTCCATCAGAACTCATGGCCATGGCATCAGTGGTGCATTTAGCACCCGTAGATTTTGTCAATCTTGCAACCGGCGTTTACAAAAACGATGCATTCGGCACTTGTGTGAACGATTTGATTAACACACTCATCAGCCATGCATTCAAGATCGCGGTGATCATGTGTTTGGCACTCGTGTGAATGCTCTGATTGTATTTCCCATGTTGGTCGTATTCCAAGTGCAACCGGCACATGTCAATTTTGTGTGATCAACCCTCATGCTGGGATTTCCACCATCACCTGTGTGTTGAGTGTGATCGGCACTCACAATCACTTTATGCTGAAATCCAAGTACAAATGACTGGCATTGTATCCTTGGTGCATTTGGCACCCACATGGATTCTCAACCAGCATTTTCTTTGGTCATACCTCTATTGACCATGAGCAATATAATAGACACTAGCATCGCCAATGCATTTGGAATCCATCATTAAAGTGCAACTAGCACTTTTTCAACATTCGACACCGACACAAATTCTGCAACTAGCATGTGTGCTATTGCCACTAGTGCAATCGGCACTTACATCGATGATGTGACCGATGCCCATGTAAACGTGAAATCAGCACTCATTTTGTGCGTCTCGCACATTTCACGCTGTCGAGATAAGCACATGAGCTGTTGAGTGGCCGTAGCACATCCAGTGACTTTGTTTATTTCAATCAAGATTTTTTCTCGATTCACATCACTGTTGTTGTCTATCCCGGTGTATGCTACAGTGGTCGTTTTGCATAAACAGATTTCTTTAGCGAATGAACAACTTGCATTCAGCCATGTCGTTGCTTTTTAGCAGTCACCCATTTCAGGTCAATTTTTAACAAAACCCCTAAGATTTGAGGTTGATTTAGTAACAAAGTTACGCACAATCCATGCTTAACTTATTGCGGTGAAGAAAATTCCATTTGTCGTATCCCAAATACCAGTTTGATCGCATGGAACAACTTGTTCCTTTGTAACCAACACCTCATGGTCTGTTAGGAAAATGATCAATTTTCCCTTATCTTTGTCCATTTACAGGGAAATGGATTCTTTTAATATTCCATAACATCATAATTGTTCTAAAGCTCAATCAAAGCTTCTTACCATGTTACAGTGGAAAACCCATGGTTAACACAGTCGATTCCGGGCTTAGTCGAGGAAATCATCCTCGCTGCTGGTGCAATTGGAACCAAAAGATTTTTTTAACAAGTTTTGAAGCTCATTCTGAGCGTCAAACTGGTTTTCACGGCGTAAGAAATGGGTACCAAGCGGAGGACCTGCCCTCTGGTTTGTGTGAAACCAACTGGGTTCAGAACATATCATATTTTGGAGACGAAAAGTGAAAGATCCCTCGTAATGTCAAACACGCACTCTCTCGTCTTCGTCGTGACTGGCTAGGAATTTTGGTACTTGTGCACAATATGGTAAGTGTGCGCTATGAACATAGTCCAAATGAGTTCTCTGCGGTATCATCCTGCCATCGGAGAGGGGAGGAGAGAGGAAACTTCTTTCCCTCCTTCCTTCTTGGGCTGTAGGGCCATGTGATGGGAGGGAGGGGGAGTTCGTCCCGTCGCCTCCCCCTTGGGCTGTCGGCCCTCACAAGGGGGGGTGAAGATAGGGACGCCTCCCCTGTCCCCACCTTGAGTCGTTAGCCCATGTGAGGCGGGGGGAGGGGGGGGGGGAGGGGGGATCTTGTCTCCTCTCCTTCCTCTTCCTAAGGGGAGAGACGGGAGATCGCCCCATCCCCCCCTTGGACAATCGGCCCGTGTCAGAGGGGGGGAGGGGATTACCCCCTCTCCTCCCCCTTGGCGTCTACAGTGTCCAAGTGGGAGAGGAAGTGGGGGCTCGCCCCTCTCCCCCCCCCGGAACCGTCGGCACACGGACGAGGTGGAGAGGGGGGGCTGCCCCTTTCTCCCCCCTTGGCGCCACCGGCGCCATGAATGAGGGCTATGTCATGGCCACCAACTGTACCGGGAGGGCCAGTTAATCCCTCAGACCTCACGATAGAAAAACTGGTGGCTGTGAGCCAACCCTGGCTGTTGCGATGGTTGGCCAGTGGCCAGCCACCTGCCAGTCATCGCAATAGCAAGGGGTGGCCGCTGGTTGGGTGGCCGGCGGCCGGTCAAGTGACCGTCTGGCCACCCGCCGGTAAGCCACCAGCCGTGGCTCGATCGGCAGCCAGGAGGCTGCAAGGACTCGAGGGTTGAGGCCTTGGCCTCGTGCCCTCATCCTTGCTCGTCCTCCTCACTCACAAGAGCAAGCGAGCACAAGGGATAGAATGAGATCAAGGAGCAAGGTGTACATGAGAAATGTCAACACAAAATCGCCAATCATAGCTCGCACGTGACAATTTTGCGCCGATGCGTCAAAGCTGAAACTCGAGTTCATTTAGGATGAAGTGCGGGTTTTGGAACCAGAGAACATGTGCAAACTCATGATTTTGGGGTTTATAGCTCCCTCGTTTTGGACCCAGAACAAGGGGGCAAGGTAAGAACGGAAATGGGCCTTTGGAAACTTAAAGTATCCAAGTTTCCTTGCACGGGCCGATGATGACGATTGCCCCAAGAGTGACGCAGCGGGGAAAACCCTTCGAGCGAGCTCTGGATGCCATCCCATGAACTATGACAACAACTATCATGCAGGAGCTAGAGAGGTGACCTATTACTGTGGCTCTCAGAGCCAAACAACCCTGGAGACTAACTGTGTGCCGGTTCCACTGGCTATGCCATGTATAAAGTGACGCAAGCAATCGCAGTAGTATGAAAATTCCATAAAGGGTACAGCATATACAAATATCCATTTAAAAAATGGTTAAGTACATTAGGAAGCTTTTGAGGAGCCTTTCTTCATCCTCCATATTATTCTAGGCTTCTCCTCTGCCGCTTGGGACTAGTTGAAACTCTGTGGGATGGGGTGGAGAGAGTGCATCCCCAAACCACCAACTTTCTCCCTCTTTTCAAGGTCCCCGCTATCCTCCTTCAACAAAGAATTGGGACAGTGTCTTAACTGAAGACCAGGGACTCTCACGCCCTGAGAGGAAAATGAAAAAGAGGAAGGCGATACTTTGGGAAGTTTTGGAGGCCGCTCTATTGCCGTGGAGCACAGGGAAGATGCCTCCAATGAGGTACAAGGTGCACCAAGAGCACCCAAGAGGAGTCCAAGGAAGACTATAATGAAAGAAAGAAGACAAGAGGAGTTAGGGAGGAGCGTGAGAGGGTGGTAACTCTAAGCTAGAGTAACCCTCCTCCCCTCTTCATCACCATAGGAGTGGTGCTCAAGTTTTGGTAGCTTCTTTTTCTTTTGTCTTGACTCTGTTTTCCTTGAATTTCTGTATTGACTAGTGTCGTGAGTCACGGCTTAGGGTCTTACCTAGAATCCACACGATCGTGCCAATCGTGGCAATGAAGAAAATAGTAATTCCTACCACGTGATTGTGCCAACTGTGGCGGCCTAGGAAAGCAAAAGTATAATTTATGATTGTCTCACGGATCACAAGAGCAAAGAGAATTTGGGAGGCGGTACCTCCTTGCAGTTATGGGATGATCCTCGCAACGATCGTCACATGATAGTTGCACGGGCAATGGGATGGTAAGTGCCTGACCGTCCAAGACCAACAAGGGCAAGGTGGTGATGGCCTCACCACACACCCTTGATGCACTCCAAAATTTGGGAGCCGTTGCCGTGAGCACGGTTGCCAAATCAAAGACAATTGTACCACTGAAGGTAATCCTTGCTACACTCGATGAAATCGAGAAGCGTAGGGAAGCCGAGAAAGTGCTTCACAAGCACGTCGACATGCACGTGGAAGATCCTCACATGACGGAGGATGCGCTCGAGGAGGACCTCTCTGGTTTGGACCACGATGAAGAGCACAATGCCAACGATGGCGAAGGTGACAAGGATCGTGACCATTTCCATCATTGTGCGGCAAACTTGAGCTGATCGCTCGAGAAGGGAAAGACGCTCGTCAGATCGCTTGAAGCTACCATCAATAGTCTGCCAACAGTAGCAAATGTGTTAAAAGCAACCACGTGGGGAGTTATTGCCAGAACAAGCCTGACGACATTGTTGTGAAGGCAATTCGAGATCACCACCGTAGGTCATGACCTGTGGGCTAAGTAGCTCACTTGAGGCCTATTTGTGCAAGTACACCGCACTCATGGAGGATGCCAAAAGCTTCACAGAGGGCTTGGCAGCCCATGCCATGAGAAACCTTCTACGCTATCATAAGAAATAAGTATACCCAGTGTGAGGAGGTCCAGTGTGCCTTCCACAACATCAAGGACTTCGTGCAGCTAGGTAGCTCTTTCAAGGCCTATTTGAGTGAGTTCACCGCACTCATGGAGGAAGCCAAAAGCTTCTCGGAGGGCAATGGGATCCAGACCTTCACGTATCCAGTGTACTTGTTGTTGGAGTACTTCCGTGATGGTCAGGCCCGCGAGAAGTTGAAGGAAAAGACACCAAGATAGTGACTGTCCAAGCTTGGACAAGTTAAAGGGTACTGTGCAACTATGAGGAAGTGTATTTGGTGAACCCAAAACACTACTTGGATGCGTGGTCAAACGCGCTTACATAGCGGAGCTGCAACATGCGGATGGACACTTTAGGGGCTAGTGGGTGAGCCAAAAGGTGGCACGGGGCCAAGGAAAAACAACCTGCAAACTCTCAAGCCAAGAAGGTGGGTGGGCACAAGATCCTCAACAACAAGCACAGCCGCAACAATGATGAGCTACAGGCAGTGCGTGAGCATCGCAGTGCAGCCTTTCACGACGGACCCTGCCACAACTGCATGCACCCTGGCCACTTAAGGATTCAGTTTCCTGAGGTTGCCGGTGATGTGCAAAAGGCCGCGGGGTTGGCCAAAGTCGGGGCACGTCGTGGAGATGGTATAGCAAGAGGTCATGGACAGGGCCATGAAAAGGGCTACGATCATGCAACGGGCTCGGCTACGGAAATGGACAATACCGTGGTGCAGGTTTTCCTCGCTCATGAGTGACGTTAGTGGGGACCACTCAGCGGCAAAACTGGATCACGAGTGTGGGTTCATGTTTTCAGGTGAGGATGTTAAACAATTTGATTGTTTGACCAAATCAAAAAATTCCATTGCTTTCTCCTCATGTTAAATCTCATTCGACACTTGCTAACCTTCATTGCCCAGTAAACCTTGCATCTACGAATGAGATGTATGATTGTACATGCTTAGTGGTGGTGACATAGAGCACTGTGCAAGAGTTATGCGATGCAGTGATTGAAGAAAATGCCTGCAAAGGAACGAGTTCAATCACGTTCACCGTACTTTTTGACTACAATTTCAACCCAGCCAAATTTAAAGTCTGGAAGGTGCTAGCCAAATTCACACGTGCCCAAAATGTGTGGACTCGAGTAGGTGGATCATGGGAGCTGAAACATCCTTCATACAAATTTAGTGTTTATCACAAACTCGTCTTGTCGTTATTGAGCTTGTTCACTCAGAAGACAGGAGGTAATAGGATGATGTAGTGCAAAGGACACCTAGTTTGTGCTCCGGTGAGCATACTAGCTGAAATTGGAGGGGATGACTCCTTTGTTAGACTTGGCTTTACCCAACAGGTGGGCCTGAAATACGATCCATCAAATGGTGCAGTTGTTGTCGATGACAGCCGTACGGACCTGAGATCGGTACCTAAAAACAAAAAAAATGCACTCAAGATTACACACAGGGTGTCACATTGAAGCTACTCCACTCTGATGTGCTTTGAATCAAAGTGCTTGATCCTTAAAAAGGGATAGCATTGCTTTCGGTTGATTCCAAGTACAAAATTGTCACCATCCAAACTAAAATGTCTCCGATGTAGATCAAAAGACGTACTCGACAAGGATGCCGATGTTTCTTGGCTCAGCTACAGAATGTGGAGGACGGCGTGAAAGAAGACATGCAACAAGAGATAAAACATCTGTTATTGGAGTTTTGAGATGTATTCCAAGAACCACCAGCTAGGATTCCACCAGAACGACACATAAGCCACACAATTTTGCTACAACTAGAGGCAACCCCTCCGTTTAGACCCATACATGGCCTTTGTCCAGCATAAAGGCAAGAGGTAAAATGCCAAATCAAAGAGTACCTTGTAATAGGGTGTATTGAGCTAAGGAGCTTGTTGTATAGTGCGTCGATCCTTTTTTTGAAAAAAAAAGGACGGTGGTTTGTGCATGTGTGTGGACTACCAGGCGCTAAACAAGCTGGAGGTGAAAAAATCGATTCCCCTTGGCACAGTTGAGGACATGTTTGACTAACTCCAAGGGGAAAAAGTTTTTTTGTCCTTGGATTTGTCTCCAGGGTACCATCAAATCCACACCATGGAAGATGATGTACCCAAAATAATACTTCAAACGCATGTGGGACACTGTTAGTTTCGAGTTTCATGTTTCGGGCCAACAAACGTCCCGGCAACCTTCCAAGGGGAAATGAACCGAACGTTCACCAAACATCCCGGCCATTTTGTCTTGGTTTGCCTTGGTGACATCCTAGTTTTCTCCAAATCTATAGAAAAACACACAGGACACATACGTAAAGTCCTCTCGACTGTTCAGAACCAGATGTTCTATGCAAAAGTGAGCGACTGTAAGTTTGCATAAGATGAGCTAAAAAAGGATGGAAAGGACGTATGCCGATCCACGAAAGGTCCAAGCTATGGTGGACTGGCGGCGCCGAGAACATGTTGGGCAGATTTTGACTTTTGTCGACCTTGCAAACTACTTACGATGGTTTATGTAAGGGTATTTGACCCTTGTAGTACCGCTAACCAAGCTCACACAAAAAGATGTATATCGGGATCAGACATCTGACTATACGAATGCCTTTCCCAAAGTCAAAGAGCTTCTATCTACGGTGCCTGTTGTCTCTCTTCCAGAGTCATTGCAACCATGGAAGGTGTGGTGTGTTGCGTTGGTAGTAGGAATTGGAGTTGTACTCATGTAGAACGGTCACCCAGTTGTGTATGAGATCTGAAAACTCATCCTCGCGGATATGTGGTACATGACAGGGGATCAAGAGCTCCTAGCGGTGGTACGTGCCTTCAAGACGCGGCGTTGCTACCTACAGGGTGCTTAGGAGAGTGTGCGAGTCGTGATGGACCATAACCCATTGGTGTTTCTCCAAACACAATCAAACATTTCAAGGCAACAGGCACGTTGGAGCAAATGCCTGAGTCAATTCTCATTCACATGGGAATATCGGCTAGGACGCATCAACGTAGCCGATCCATTAAGCCATCATCCTATGGAAATTAAGGTAACCACTGGGGCTGGTAAGTGTTTCAGGGCCATTGGAATATCAATTTAAACACCGTATCTCCTTGCACCTCTGTGACAACCACCTCGAGAGATGATCCACTGCGATGGTTTTGTAAACAGGACCCGGATGGGATACTATGTGGATCCTTTGTTTCAGGAGTCTCAGAATCTAGACAAGTACGGATTGGTGGAGGCAGGAGGAATATTCTGGCATGGAGAACAAGCTGTTGTGCCAGAGTGAAGAGAATTTCAAGTGAAGATTATCTCCTAGTCATATGACCTGCCAATTGCAGGTCATGTGGGATCTTCAAAGACCAGACAGGCTCTCTTGGACCACTACTGGTGGCCAGGATGGACTTTCGATGTCCGTAAGTGTTTCATGACATGGAAACCGTGTCTTTGGAATAAGGCTAGTAAAAAAAAGCCTACTAGACTCCTCTAACGGATTTATATTCCTGGGATTCAATGGAAGTGTGCCAAAATGGTCTACTTTACTCATCTTCTGGACACGGCATGTGGCCACGATGCAATACTAGTGGTTGTGCATCTCCTAATGAATATGACACACTTCATCCGTACAACCATTGGTGTGAACGTAGAGGAGACTGCTCATCTATTTTTTTAGGGTGTCGTAAAGTACTACGGCTTATCGTTGTGCATCGTCTCTAATCAAGGTAGAAAACTTGCTCGTAAGTTCTAGCAAAGAATGCATGAGTACTTCGGCAACGAGTCGCAAATGTCAATAGAGTTCCACTCTTAGACTGACTGAAAAACAAGGCGCATGAATTACCGTCTGGAATAGATGCTCCGCATGTACGTGGATTCTTTCATGCATGAGTAGGAAGAATTCCTAGCACTGATATAGTTTATGGTGAACAACTCGGTGAACTAGTCCACACAGTTCACATGGCTTGTATTGAACTCTGGTTGCATCCAATGGTGTCCTCTTTATTGATGAAGAGTGGGAGTACATGAGGATAGGTTCTTTTTGCTCAAGCCTTTATCGAGCGCATAGACTCCTTGTTTCAAGAGGCGAAGGGCCACCTTCAAGTAGCTTGGTAACGACAAAAGGCATATGCCAACGAAAGTTGCCGTAAGGTCTTGTTTGACATTAGTGACAAAGCAATGCTTAGCACTAAGAACCTTTGGGTGTTGTTTCCGAAAAACTTCGGAAAAACTTCTACCGAAGTGGATTAGGTCGTTTCCCATCGTGGCACGCATCGGGCAAGTGGCATACCGACTGCCACTTCCACTGAGTATGAAGATAAATTACGTGTTTCATGTGAGCCGGTTGGCTCCATACACAGCAGACGCAGTGTTTCAACCACTACCAATTGTCCTTGCTCTCAACGGCAATACGAGGTCCTTTGCCTACTCAATACCAAGAACGTACTCTTCCATTGTGCATTTTTAGAGAGTACCTTGTTCATTGGGCCGGTTGTGGACTTGAACATAACTCATGGAAGCTTGAATCTCGGCTACCCACAGGGGTGGTCGATGAGTACTAGAGCAAGCTTGCGGCGCCAACAAATTTACGCATGGTGCAAGGTACCATCCAAATGTGGAAAGCTGAACAATCTTTCCGCAGGGCTGCATTTGTGGACAACGGCCACAGGAGGTTGGAGGCACCCAACATGGTTGTTGCGCAAAGGTTCCGGCCTAAAGGGGAGAGGTTGCTAGCCATGCTGACCGACGAGCTGTAGCTTAGGTCCAAGTGAGATGCACATGTTCATGTTTAGATGGTGTCCGAATTCATCAACTTTCTTCCACAATGTTGACGACTCGCTATGTGGCACTTTCACTTGTTCATGAACTGGCATGGTTCATGATAAGTGGGGAGGAACTTAGCAGGAGGGCTGGTATGGCACTCCCACCTTGCAATAGCAAGGGGGTTCCTGCAAGCCACCCCTCTCTATTGCGAGGGTTGGCCGGTGGCCAGCCACCCGCTGGCTACCGGCCGGCCGGCTGGGTGGCTGGCGGCCGGTCAAGTGACCGGCCGGCCACCCACCGGCGAGCCGCCAGCAGCCGATCAAGCAAGTGGATTGATTGGCGGCTTGGAGGCTGCGAGGCCTCAAGGGCCAAGGTCTGTGGCCTCATGCCCTTACCCTCGCTCGCCCTCCTCCCTTGCGAGAGCAAATGAGCACGAGGGATAGAGCGAGGAAAAGGAGCAAGACACACATGAGAAACATCGGCGTAAAATTGCCGATCGTAACTTGCACGCAATGATTTTGCGCCGAATCATAAAAATCAAGACTCAATTTTGTTTAGGACGAGCTGTGAGTTTCAAAACCAGAAAATTCATGCAAACTCACGAGTTCGGGGTTATAGTCCCCTCGGTTTGTACCAAAATAAAAGGGCGAGGTGAAAAAGTAAATGGGCTTTTGGAGACTTTAAGTATTCAAGCCTCCTTGCATGGGCCGTTGATAACAATGCCCCCAAAGTCACAAAGAGGGAAAACCCACTCAAGCAAGCTCTGGATGCCATTCTATGAACTCCGACGACAACTATCGTGCAAGGGCTAGAGAGCTGACCTGTTACACCAAGGAATTGGATCGAGCAACCAGAGTTGTTCTCCTCCAAGGCATCAACGGTAGAAAACTTTTGGTTGCGTACATGTGTCAAAAACAACTTTGACTGGAACTCAACTACGTGTTGCACAAAAGACAAACATTGGCGGTCATGCATATACTCAAGATGTAATGTTACAATCTGAAATTTCAACGATAGGTTATCCGCACCAACCACTCTGCACTCAAATATCTCAAGACTCGGCCATATCTAAGCCATCAACAAACCCAATGGATGGAGTTCCTTGAGTGTGACTTCAAATTCACCGTCTAGTACGGACATAAAAGAAATACAATGGATGCTCTAATTTGATGATGATATCTGATGGCTGAGATGAGCAAGTTGCTCATCAAACGTGATCGGTACCTCATAAGACAGTTTGGGAACGGTTGCAAGAGGTCCGAGGGATACGATGAAATCGAGTTATTGTTCAATGACACCTACAGGCAACGAGGATTCACTAGCCATGTTTTCATGCCCCCGAACAAGGGGCTGCAACGGATGCTATAAGAGGAATGCCACGACAAAGGTCGATACAAATACTTCAGTGAGGAAAAGATGCTCAAGAAGCTCGTAGGACACTATCGGCAGGAGCAGATAGAGACCAGCACAATGGTATTCTACAAATCGTACGACACATGTCAGTGATAAGAATCACGTCACACGAGGGCAACGGAACTGCTCCAACCAATCCCTGTTCCAACGTAGCCGTGGGACGACATGAACAGGGACTTTGTGATGGGATTCTGGTCACTCTGGAGAAGAATGATGCCATCCTTGTGACGGTGGCAAAATATTCCAAAATTTCGTACCTTTTCACAAGGACGACCACTGTCACTTTAGAGGGAACGGCGTAATTGTTTCTATATTGTTCCTAGATCATGCAAATACATGCAGTGCAACACACAATCATGAGCCGCAAAAAAGATCACTTCATGAGCCTCATTTGGCGCAAATCAACGACTCGTTACTACTGTGGGATGTAGCTATGAACAACGTTTTCACCTCAACCCAATGGACAAATTCAGCGGACCAATTTGACACACAAATAACTCTATACTCTATGCGAGTGTCGCGGTACAGGTTGGCCAACAAAACTACAAACCGTGGAACTTGCATACAACTTGGTGACTTCCACCACAATGGGTAAAATTCCGTTTGAAGTGGTTTGCACAAAGTTTCTGCCACATGGGTAGGAATACAAAGCCAAATCAGTATTCCTATAGTTAACATCCACCGTCGGGACTTCTCAAATGTATGAGATGAAGCACACGAGACCATCGTAAGAAGGCAAGCAGCGACAAAGCCAGCAATGGACTGACATCCTATGAGCGACAGATTCCGCGCTAGCGATTGCTTCCTACTCAGCTCAATGAACATCAACCTATGTGGAAAAGATGTCGCAAAGATGAAAATCTAACAATTTGTCCTGTTCTAGTTTGAGCTAATGCAAACCCTGGTTGTTGCTTGACTTCGTCTACTAGACAGCGTGGAAATCCTTCCGGTCTTTCACGTCAACAAGCTCAAGCACTATTGAGACCCCTATGAGAACTTCCCTAACAGAGCTGTCACACTTCCACCATGATCCGAGTGGATGGGGATACAAAGTACGTGATCAAGGACATCCTTGGATATCGACGCCATGGAAAAATGACTGAGTGTCTGGTCTTGTGGCAAGGTTACGACGTTGCAAACAATACCTGGAAGACCCAAGACAACTTTAGAGACATCGATCATTTGATTGACGGCTACTACATGATTTTATGGCCTACAGCTGCTAACTGGCCAAGACATCACGGTTAAAGGGGTGGAAAGTGTTATGTCTTAGAGGTACGCAAGTCCATGAACTGCGGGAGTGTACATTTTTGCCATTACATTTGTGGCCCACCGCACTGCGACCTCTAGATGTTTTACATCGTTTGGCCAAGGGAAGTATATCCACCTACCCCAACCTCCGGTGTTCTGTTGCTAAGGCTATTGACACTTTTGACCAATATGCAGGATGGTTGAGATAATTGTTGCAAAGTGTATAATTTTTTTGATACTGTTTTGGGGACTTCTTGATGACGCTATGGTTTTGTAATGCAATGCCTCAAGATTCTCGAATTCTCGGTGGTTCTCGGCGGAGTTGTTTGAATTGAACACTCACGATGTGCCGTCGCATGCGTCAATTTACTTGGGTGCTGAAGACCCAACATGTGTGTCATAACGTTTCTCGCTATTGTATGTATGCACTTGACATGTTCGACATTTGTCATCAAAGTACACTCACTTCTAAATCCAAAGTATCCACTTGTCTCTTCTTTTTATTGAACTGTCTTTTGCTACGTACCTCATTATTGTGAACCGTTGACCAGGTGTTTCTTTTGTTTTTTCAAGTCACTGGGCTGTAGCACAGGCTGGGATCTCCTCATGGCTTGAACGGGTCCGTGGCCTATGGGCGGTTGGACGGGATGGGTTGAAGATTGGAGACCCTCAATCACCATGGTTTTGGCCTAATGGGCCAAGCTTCCCAAACCATTTCATTATACAGTTGAAGTCCCCAATGAGTATGTGGGGTTTGAAGTCTGTGCATGCTTTGTGAAGTGTTGTCCAGAAGGATTGATGAGTGGAGAGGAGAGGAGGGACATATAAGGCGCAGATTCGTAGGCTCGTTGTTGGAGTGCTAATAGATAGGAGCATGTAGCGTGATTTGGAGTCGGGAAGCATGGACACGTTTAAGGTTGGTGTGTATGCGAGGAGGAGGCCCTTGGCTTGACAGGAGCATGAAGGGACAGAGGTAAGGATGAAGTGTCTCTTGAGGATGTTGTGGCCCACAGACGAGTGTTCCAGCCTACTGTCTAAAATGATATATATATCCGGGCTATGGACATCTGGACAGATTTCCGGGCTATGGACAAATGTCTGGGCTATGGACGTTTAGTATTTCGAAAAGCAGGCGGTGCTTGACAAGGTTGTTGAGACCGTTGATGTTCAAGTGATTTTTTTTAGGTGTACCGTGTTTGCAAGCCGTCTGGTGCTAGGGGTCGAGCCTTGAACATTTCCATTGAGTTGGGTTGGATTGCGCTCATTTTGATGGGGGGGGGGGCAGGGTCGGGCATTTCTATCTCTTGTGAGGTTGGGATGATCCCTACTTGGGGTGTTTTGATCATTCATGCTCAATCACCCCAAATCAATACACTTTCCAATGTGTGTATAAGAGAAACACATATGGTGAGGATCCTTCCAGGACAGATACATAGAAGGTGGACAATGTTTCTAGGAAGTTACTTGTTAGAGTCAAGTTCATACACAATCATGTGTACATCAACACATGAATTTCCATTATCTTTCATCACAACTGTGTTCATTGAAGATATCACAAAAACTATTTCAACGTAACTTATTTCTTAAAACTAATTAATCATGTCCTTTCTTCAAGTGAGATCTACGTCGTACACATTGTATATCTTGTGCTATTTTTCTAGTATTTAATCCGTACCTATACTATGCTAAATTCCGCATAGGCGTAACGTGGAAGATTAACATGTGTGCGGGATAGTCTGACACTCAATGGCCTGGTCAATAGTCCATCCACTGACAGTCTCTCATGTCATCGACGTGGTATTACTCAAGTCTGCTCCCCCCCTCCACCCCCGCTACTCAAAAGTGTATTAGGGTGGTATATTGGAGAGTGTATCTTGAGAATCATTCTGTTTTGTAGTTGTGTATTCAGAGGGAGATACAGACATGCTTACACATAAGTTAAAAAAAACCTCTTTCCCCCAATACACTCCCCAATATATTAGGGGGTTTTACAAGGGGGAGGGGTCCAGTTGGGATCCCATTATGGCGGAGTCGAAGTACACTAAACTGTCTGTGTACAGCCTTACAGCTGGTTACGTAGACAGAGAGAGAGAGAGACGTCGGATGCTTGTATTCAATGGCTTATGGGTAATTAATGTAGATGTACACAAGTATTTTTTTTTTCTCATGTCTACTTGATACACTCCCAGCTACACTCTTGCAATGCACTCTTCCACTTTGGTAGGAGAGGGAGACCTTGTGCCCAGACCCCCCACCCCGACAGGTAAAAATATATTGGGGTGGTGTATTGGAGAGTGTAATTGGGGGGGCCTTCTCTTTTTAACTAGGTGTATTCAGAGGGAGGTGCGGACTTGCCGTTACAAAAGTCCGGAAAACCTCTTCCTCCCAATACACTCCCAAATACACTTCACCANGGGGGGGGGGGGGGGGGGGGGGGGGGGGGTCCAGTTGGGATCCCATTGTGGCAGAGTTGAAGTACACTAAACCATTTGTGTACAGCCTTATAGCAGGTTACGTAGACAAAGAGAGAGACGTTGGATGCTTTAAATTGACGGTTTATGATGTACACAAGTTTTTTTTTTTCCTGTTTACCAAATACACTCCACGCTACACTCCCGCAGTACACTCGTCCATTTTGGGAGGGGGGGGGTGGTCCTTGTATCCAGATACCCCTCCAGCAGTGAAAAGTATATTGGGGTGATGTATTGGAGAGTGTAACTAGGGAAGCATTCTTTCTTTAACTATTATATTTGGAGGGAGTCATGGACCTGTCATTACACCCGTCCGAAAAATCCTCGTCCCCCAATACACTCTCCAATACATTTCCCTAACACACTGGGGGGTTTGTGGGGGGGGGGGTGGTCCAGTTGGGATCCCATTGTGGCAGAGTCAAAGTACACTAAACTGTTTGTGTACAACCTTATAGCTGGTTACGTAGACAAAGAGAGATACGTCGGATGCTTGAAAATTGACGGCTTATGAGTAAATAATGTAGATGTACACAAGTCCTTTTTATTTCTCTCTACCAGATACACTCCCAGTTACACTCCCGCAATAAACTCTTCCACGTCGGGGAGGGGGGGGATCCTTGTATCCTGATCCTCCCCCCCCCCCCACCCCCCAACAGGTTAAAGTGTATTGGGTTGGTGTATTGGAGAGTGTAGCTGGGAGAGCCTTCTTTTTTTAACTAGTGTATTTGGAGGGATGTGTGGACCTGCCGCTACACAACTCCGAAAAAAATCATCCCCCCCAAAACACTCCCCAATACACTTCTCCAATATACTAGGGGGTTTGAGGAGGGGGGGGGGGGGAGGAGGTGGGTCCACATGGGATCCCATTGTGGCAGAGTCGAAGTACACTAAACTGTTTGTGTACAGCCTTATAGCTTGTTATGTAGACAAAGAGAGAGAGAGAGACGTTGAATTCTTGTAATCAATGGCTTACGAGTAATTAATGAAGATGTACACAAGTCTGTTTTTTTTGTCTACCAGATACACTCCTAACTACACTCCCACAATACACTCTTCTACTTTGGGGAGGGGGGGGTCCTTGTATCCAGATCCCCCCCTCCCCAACAAGTAAAAGTGTATTGGGTTGGTGTATTCGAGAGTGTAGCTTGGGGAGCCTTGTTTTTCCAACTAGTGTATTTGGAGGGAGTTGCGGACCCGCTATCACACAAGTCCAAAAAGACCTTGTCCCCCCATTACACCCCCCGATAAACTCCCCTAATGTACTAAGGAATTTGCGGAGGGGGGGGGGGGAGGGGATGTCCAGTTGGGATCCCATTGTGGCGGAGTTGAAGTAAACTAAACTGTTTTTGTACAACTTTATAGCTGGTTACGAAGACAAAGAGAGAGACGTCAGATGCTTGGAATCGATGGTTTACGATAACTTAATGCAGATGTACCCAAGTATGTCTCTTTTTTGTCTACCAGATACACTCCCAGCTACACTCCCGCAATACACGCGTCCACTTTGGGAGGCGGGGTCCTTGTATCCACATCCCCCACCCCCCCTCCCCCCGTCTACATTTAAAATTGTATTGGGGTGGTGTATTGGAGAGTGTAGTTGGGGTATCCATCTTATTTTAACTAGTGTGTTCAAAAGGAGGTACGGACATACCGTCACACTAGTCTGAAAAAAACTCGTCCCCCCAATACACTCCCCAATACACATCCCCAACACACTTGGGAGTTTGTAGGGGGGGGGGAGGGGGGGAGGGAGGTCCAGTTGGGATCCCATTGTGGCGGAGTCAAAGTACACTAAACTGTTTGTGTACATCCATATAGCTGGTTACGTAGACAAAGACAGAGTCATCGGATGCTTAAAATTGATGGTTTCTGAGTATTTAATGCAAATGTACACAAGTATGCTTTTTTTTTTTCCATCTACTAGATGGAAAAAAAAAAAGTCATCCACTTCAGGAGGGGGAGGTCCTTGTATCCACATCCACCCCAAGTTGTTAAAAAGTGTCTTGGGGTGGTGTATTGGAGCGTGTAGCTGGGAGAGCCTTCTTTTTTCAACTAGTATATTCAGAGGGAGGTATGGATCTGCAGTTAAACCAGTCCGATAAAACCCCATCACCCCAATACACTCCCCAATACACTTCCCCAATACACCAGGGGGTTTTCTGGGGAGAAGGGGGGTCCAGTTGAGATCCCATTGTGGTGGAGTCAAAGTACACTAAACTCTTTTTGTACAGCCTTATAGCTGGTTGCGTGGACAAAGAGAGAGACTTTGGATGCTTGAAACCATCGGTTTACAAGTACGTAACAGAGATGTACACAAGTCTTTTTTTTTTTTTTTTCTATCGACTAGATACACTCCCAGCTACACTCCCGCAATACACTCGTCCACTTTGGAGGGAGGGGGAGAGAGGGTCCTTGTATCCAGATCCCCCCTTCCTAGTAGTTGAAAGTATATTGGGATGGTGTGTTGGAGAGTGTAGCTGGGAGAGCCTTCTTTTTTGAACTAGCGTATTTGTAGGGATGCGTGAACCTGCCATTGCACAAGTCCAAACAAACTCCTTTCCCCCAATACACTCCCCAATACACTTCCCCAATACATTAAGGGGTTTTGCAGAAGGGGAGGGGGGGGGGGGCACTTGGGATCCCATTGTGGCAGAGTCCAAGTACACTAAACTGTTTGTGAACAGCTTTACAGCCGGTCACACGGACAAAGAGAGAGACATCGGATGCTTGAAACCGACAAAAATGAGTACATAATGTAGATGTACACAAGTCTGTTTTTTTCTGTCTACCAGGTACACTCCCAGCTACACTCCCGCAAGACACATGTCCACATTGAGAGGGGGGGTTCCTTGTATTCAAATCCCCCCCTCGTCCCAGCAGTTCAAAGTACACTGGAATAGTGTATTTGAGAGTGTAGCTGAGGGAGTCTTCTTATTAAAACTAGTGCATTTGGAGGGAGGTGCGGACCTGCTGTTACACAAGTCCGAGGAAACCTTGTCCTCCCAATACACCCCCCAATACGCTTCCCCAATACACTAGGGGGTTTACGGGGAGGAGGAGGGGGAGGGGAAGGGGGAGGGGGACATCTTCGAGCAAATGGCGACCCTAACCCTATCTGGAATTCACCCTAAGTCGTCATATGGAAGCTTATCAAACAAAACAAGGCATTTCGGACCACATGCTTTACGTAACAGGAATACGACAGAAAAAATAGCCGATGCATAGCTTCTTATGAAAAATTGCAATGCATGAAAACTCCTTTTGAACCGCACTAATTCAATTCAGAAACATGGACTGAACATTCTGACGTCCACTAAAGACCCAGTGTTCAAAGAAGTGAACATCTCAATGCAAGATTCTGGGAACTATACTTAAACAGGTTGCACTATACATAGGTATTGTAGTGTATTAAAAGGGGATGATTAGCCATAACTTGTTTTGGTGATGATTATCGGGGGAGTGGTACGATGTGGCTGCGGGGTTACAAGTGGTGGGGCTCGGCCCTCTTGCGGAGAGAAGGGGCTGGTTGTGGGGTTGGGTTTTGCTCGATGCTTGAGGGTCCTTACCTGTATTTGTTGGTAGGGTGATGGTGCGGGAGTGTTGGGATGTTTGTTGTGATTGTGCGTTTTCATTGCGTCCACAATTTTTGGTTTGGTCTTGTGGAGTTCGAGTAGAAATTGTGTGTTTGGTAAGCATATAATCTGGTTTCTGATGGTGGTATAGATATGGAATTACATGTGCTCGACCGCAGCCCCGCCCGCATCTCTCCAGGCACAGAGGATCTCCAGATCCTCCTCGGCTCCTTAAACATGATGGATACTTTCCAAAACAAACACCCTCGGACACGAGATTACATATACTATTCACACACCCACAAAAGTCATGCCTTTTTAGACCGAGTCTATCACTTCACCTCTCTTCCACCAGAAATCACAAGAAGAGCTCACGTTCAAATCCCAACATTTTTGTCAGACAACAATGCAGCAGATTTTGTGCAATTAACTTTTTACACCCATCTCCCAACCAGAGGAAAGGGATGCTACCTTCTCAACACCCCCCTCGTCAAACGACCGTGGGCTAAAAAAAACCTCCCCACCTTACTTGCAACCTCTTGGACCCAGTAAAAACCCATCATCATCCAAGCCCTTAAAGCTTTCAGCCAGTAGGAATCCAGAAGAACAAAGAAAACCATCGCCCATGTGCAACAACAACGCACAACAGATCAAAGGACTCATGCGGCACCCCCCTCCCGGACAGATCCCACAGCTATGACTTGTTGGGATACCCTCCTTAATGGCTACCTCAACACATGCACTACTTTCCTACACCAAACAGCAGACGTGCATTGGCACTCTCAAGCAACGCTCCCCTCCCACACCCTTACTTCTTGAATAACAGCGCAAAAAGCGCAAACCACAATCATGGAGTTAACAAACAGCCTAGAATAAAAAGTCAACAACCAACGCAACGTCAAGGCATAAGCATGCTCCTGTTTCAAAGGAATCTACAAACCTCCTAGACATGTCCATACATTTTTCAAGATACTCCCTCCAGATCGACAGAGAAAACTACCCCTCCACATCGCACAAGCTCTACCCGCCCCGCTCACCAATCGAGAAATTACAGAACTTATCCTTAGCCAAACCCAACATAAGGCCCCAGGTCCAGATGGCCTCCCAAGGTAATTGTATCGCACCCTATGCGGCAACAACATCCATTCACAAAGTCCCTCCTTCGATACTACCACTATGTCCTGAATAATCCTACAGAACATAGCCACTTTGCAGAAGGTTTTACTACCCTCATCCACAAGAAAGGGGACAAAGACCAAATCTCACACTATAGACAGATATCTCCTTTCACTCTAGACTACAAGATCCTAGCAAACTTACTCGCAAACCGGCTCAACCAGGCACTACCCTACATCATCCATCAAGACCAAACAGGTGTTTTCAAAGGACGAAACATCCAACACACCATCTCTCAACTCCACGACGTCCAACACTGGGCAATCCAGAACAAAGAACAATTGTAATTCCTTGTGGCAGACTTTGAAAAGGAATATGACACCTAAAGCAGACCCTACTTAATGCATGCCATGCTGCTTCTTGGAAATTTACTCGAGTTTATGAAGTGGGTCCAACTCATACATGAAAATACCACCACACAACTACTCATCAATGGCAAGCCCTCATTCCCATTACCTTACACTCTGGAGTCTGCCAAGGGTGTCCCCTGGCAACCTTGCTCTTCATCTGCACCATGGAGCCCATCTTTGCATACATCAAATGTCACCTGCAAGGTATCCCGTCCTTGTCCTTTGACAATCAACGGTTTGCAGGATACGTAGATGACACAACCCTACTCATTCGCTTGGCCAGGGAGCTCAATCACACCTGCCGGATTTTCAGAATGATTGCTAACCACACAGGCCTCAATACAAGCCCCACCAAAACCGTCATCCTCCCCATTGGCCAGCACACCCACATCCCAACCCAACCACCTTTTCCAATCACGCACGGCCCATTCTGCATACTAGGCATCCAATTCCAATCCACACCAATGACCAAGACAACGTGGGATCCAATTGTGAACAAGATAAAAGCAGCCATCCCCCTCTGGAACAATTTCCGAAGCCCACTCCGTACGAAAGTGGTGGTGATTAACTCCTACCTCAACCCAAAATTCTTGTACTACTCCTCCACCTTACCCCCCACGCAAGATCACCTCAACTCCTTAACCAATGCTCTCACACAATTATTGTCTTCCCACAAAGCCCCTGCAGACCCCCAAAGTTTTGTCCATCTCTACATGCACAAAACTATCATCTGTCCACGCATGGAACAAGGAATAGCCGTAAAAAAGCCCCCCCACCTCATCCAAGCGCAAAGCGCAAAATGGATCTACGAGTACTTGAAGCCACCACGAGATAAATAGAAACAAACAGTTTTAGATACCCAACGCCTGCCAAAAAAAGGACATTGTTTCATCTCTCACCCAAAAAAACTCAACATTCGAAACCTACAACTCAGTGCAAGATGGAGACAATACCTCTCCTGTTTCTTTGACGCCAACCTCACAATCCTCTCTCCAAATCTCACTTGGCAAGACATCTCCCTCGAATATGTAGCCTACAATAAACACCTCCTCCAACCAGACTCCCAGCCCTTTGGAATCCCCCCTAGAGAACGCTTCCTCCTTACCTCCGAAATACAGGTGAGACACCTTTTCAACCCTGAACTTCTCTCCCAGGCGCCCGGAAAAGCACCCACCCAGAGCCAGACACGAGTGATCGAGGAAGTCGGCCAACACCTTCCCATCTCATGGGTCTCTATAACGACAAATCCACCGCTCCTTACGGATATATACAAATACACCCCTTATGTCATTCTACCTCCCTTATAGGACTCCCTATCACTATTATTTAAAAGATATAACAGCTAGGCCCCAAAATCTGGGGCTACCCTTTACAAGTCTGCCTTGTCATGAGCCAACTGTGCCGTCACCCATGGGCCCAACCTCGGCCCTTCCTCGGGCCAGAATGTACACCTGAACATGTCAACAAGGGAATCTTTTTCTAGGCACACCACACCAACCAGACATACCTAGCTATAGGATAAAGAATGGAAATCCATCCCTCCAAGATCTCTACAAAACCTTCTTGCAACGCGAAAACCCCTCAGCGACATATAAACAAAGATGGGAAGAAAAGAACCTCAGCACCGCCTTCAAATGGCGATACATCCACGACAGCCTCCTCGACACCCCCCATGGTCTTCGCCCACAAGACGTCATGCTCCGACTCATTCACCAATCCATCCAAGCTAACCACAGACACCGATTCCTCCCCCCCCTTGTCCCCACTTTGTCCACGCTGCAACAATCCAGAAACGATTAAGCACTGCTCTGTAAAATGTCGCGACATCCAACCAATCATAAAACATCCCCACATCCTATTCACTACTTTCTTTCCCAAGACTGCACCTACTCTGCCGAACATCCTCCTTGGACCCACAACTCCAAAGAACAAGTGCACAATCTGAGAAATTACACAAGCCACCGTATTCCAATGGCTATGGCAAGAAAGATGGGCCCAACCAACACATAATCCCATCCCGACTATCCTAGTAACTATACCCCACCTCACGCATGCATCGCTAAGAGTAGCACAACTCCCTCTTGGTAGGAAGAAAAAGAAGACCCACCAACAGCTCTTCACTGCAACAACACATTCTCCCTTCCTGTGCAGTGCACAAGAAGGAAGATAACATCTGATAATAAAAATCACAGAGAAATTCCACCGCTGGTGGAAACACCTAGGGATGCACAAGCTGTAAGTTGTTTGGGGGGGCCGGGTGCCAGAGGGTAAACACCTGAAAACATCACCAAGATCCTTACCTCTCCCATCTCTAAACCCGACGACATCATTTCTCTGTTGGCTCTAGTGGGTGTGGAGCCACCCTCAAGGATGCCTAGCTCTCACTAGTTCACGCTACCAAGGTTTGGGGCAGCCAATGAACACCAATGGTGAAGAGTGTGGAACACAAGGATCACGGATATGAGTGTGCAGAACTCGTCGCATTCAGTAGATCTGAATTGAAACATGTTTTTGATACTTAGCATAGTCAAATTACATCAGACCTGATAGCCTGTGATCTAAGCTTTCCAACGCATCCAAGCACGTCCAAAACAGAGCAGTAGAGCCCCTGCTACGGCCGTCGAAGTAACCCTTGGTGGAGCAACCCACCTGGCCTTGCACTCTAGGCGACGGGAGGCGCTTCGACGATGACCCGTCAAAGCACCTTTCCTCGCCCAAAATTCAAAGAGAGGTTCATCCTGGTCAAGGAGGTCCTTATGGTTACCTCATTCATGCCCCTGGTGTATTTGGAGACCATTAGGAACGAACTTGGATCACTTGCAGTGGAATCTCCCGCCACCCATGGCGGGTACCAGATTCCACCCGCCCAACACCTGTTTTTCGGGCTAGGCTAAATTTCTGAATACTCACTCAAAGCTCGATCCTGCATGGAAAAATCCAAGAAATCCAAATCTAAAGTCAGATCAGGTGTTCAACCACTCCTGATTGGTCGAACCTAGGAGTACGATCGACGGCACTCATGGCAAGGGGCACACGTTGTCAACAATCTCCCCCTTGCACCGCAACCTTGATGCTATGTCCTTGGAACCTGTAGCATTTTAAGCTTCACAGCACAGACCGAGCTCCATGCAACTCACGTCGTGCCTGTCCTTGGGCTGTGCCTTGGTCATGGCATTGGCGAGCATGAGCTTAGTGCCACAATGCACAATAGCCGCATCTCCCTTTGCCACCAAGTCCCGCGCGTAGTGATGACGGATCTTGATGTGCTTGGTCCTCCTGTGCAGCACTGGGTTCTGGGTGAGGCTGATGGCACTCATGTTGTCAACGTTGAGTACCGTCGGCTTCCTTTGCGGCACTCCGATCTCCTTGAGCAGCCGTTGCAGCCACACCGCCTCCTTTGCGGCTTCCGCGAGTGCAATATACCCCGCTTCGGTACTGGACAGAGCAACACAGTCCTGCTTCCTGCTTTCCCACAAAACAGCTGCACCACCAAGCACAAACAAGTATCCCGACATTGATTTTCTGTCATCCACATCACCAGCTCAGTCGGCATCCAAGTAGCCAACCAACTCGAGGGAGTCATCACGCGCTCCCCCTCCAAACACAAGCCGCGACTGTTTTGTCGCCTTGAGATAGTGGAGGATCCGCTTCACTGCTTGCCAATGCAACGGCCTGGGGTCAGCAACATAGCGGCTCACTTGGCCCTCCGCGAAGGCTAGGTCGGGCCGCGTCGCCACCATGGCATACATGATGCTCCCCACCGCGGACTGGTATGGCACACCTGCCATCTCCTCGTTCTCTTCATTCGTGCTCGGCCCCATCCTCGAGCTCAGCTCACACGTGTTGGTCATGGGTGTGCCGATGGAGTTGCACTCCTCCATGTTGTAGCGACGGAGTACCTCTTGCACGTACTTTTCCTGTCTCATCTCCAGCGTGCGTGCCTTGCAGTCCCTCTTGATGGCGACGTTGAGGTAGTATTCAAGCTCGCCCATGTCGGTCATTTTGAACCGACCGCCCAGCTGCCGCTTCAGGTTCACCAACTCCTCCATGTCCAATGACACGAGGATGAGGTCATCCACATAAAGGACCACGATCTGCTGCAACCCCGGCTGCTTCTGCACGTACAAGCTCTGATCCGCTTCGCAGCCCTTGAAGCCAGGCTCGGCCATGAAGCCATCCATTTTCAGGTACCACATGAGTGGCGCTTGCTTCATCCTGTAGAGCATGTTGCGAAGCCGGCACACCTTCCCTGACGGCGCATCCACCCCCTCCGGCACCTCCATGCGAACCTCCTTGTCTAGGTCGTCGTTGAGGAATGCGGTTTTCACGTCCATTTGGTGGACTTCGTAGTCGCGCGCCGCCGCCACTGAGTGGATGGAACGGATGGAGGCGAACCTTGCCACCGGTGCGAAGGATTCTTCGTAGTGTTCACCCTTCCGCTCGGCGTACCCCTTCGCGACCAGCCGTGCCTACCACCCTTCCCTCCTTGGTGAGCTTCCTCTTGAAGATCCACTTGGAGCCAATGATTTTCACGCCCTCCGGCCTGTCAATCAGCTGCCAAGTGCCATTCTCTTCGTGGCAAGAAAGCTCAAATTTTATAGCTCCCTCCCACTCAGCCCCGTCCTTCCGTTGCAACGCCTCCTTGACAATCTCGGGCTCCTCTTGCGCAAAGAACGCTTGAGCAAGCCCAGTCCAGATGCCCTCCGCGGCATCGTACCTCTTTGCCGTCCTCCTTGCGCATTCCTTTCTTTGGGGCTGCTGCTGTTGAGCCTACTGCTGCTGCTGCCATTGCTGTTGCTGCTGCTGCCCTCTTGCGGTGCCACTCGCACCGCTGGCCTGCTCCCCCTCTCTCGGGGACCGTAGAGATGCGGGCTCACTCTCCGCCTCCTCGTTCAGCTCCACTGCTGCCGGTGCTTTGGACTCAATGTCCGACTCGGCTGAAGGAAAATCAGCCGCTCCCACATTGCCCGGATGGTTCTCGCCGGCTGGAGCCGATGGGACGTCACCCTCTTTTGCGTCCTCCGATGACTCCCCCTCGAGGAGTGGCAGCCACCCCCCCTGCTTGGAGAGACCCCGTCCTTGTCCGTCCAACGGCTGTCCTTGTCGGATGTGACATTGTGACTCTTCACAATCTGCTGCCTTCGCGGGTCGAAGAGCCGGTACGCCTTGCTCCCGCTCTCATACCCGAAGAAGATGCACCGCCGAGTCCGCAGGTCCAGCTTGCCCCGCCCCTCCCGTGCCTGCACAATAGCATGTGCAACACAACCAAATGTGCAGAGGTGTGCCATAGTTGGCTTCCTCCCACTCCACACATCTTGTGGCGTCTTCCACATCTTAGAATTTGCGTCCTTTAGCGGCTTTGTCGTCGTCAGGTTCATGATGTACGCCGCTGTCCCTGCCGCCTCGTCCTAGTACCGTTGTGCAAGGCCGACATCGCACAACATGGACCGAACCATGTTGAGGATGGTGCGGTTTGCCCTCTCGGCGATGCCGTTCTGCTGCAAAGAATGTGGCATAGTTTTCTGCCATGCGATCCCCTTGCTCTTCATCCATGCTGTGAAGCCCTCATACTCGCCACCATTATCACTCTGGAACACCTTCACCTTCAACTCTGTTTGCCACTCCATTGCCACCACAAATTCCTGCATGCACGACAAGACATCACTCTTCCTCTTGATGATGTAGAGGTAGTGCTTGCGCCTGTGGTCGTCGAAGAAGGTGACAAAGTAGCACGCCCCACCAATGGAGGGCTCAAACGGTCTGCACACATCCGTGTGCACCACCTCCAACTTCGCCGATGCACGCGTCCCTTTGCCGTCAAACGGCTGCCGTGTCGCCTTGCCGGCCATGCATGGTTTGCACACGGCATTCTTGGTTACGTCGAGGCTCTTAACCTTAAGACCCTGCACTAATTCCTTCTTTTCCATGTCCCTCTCAGTTGAGGAAGCAATGTGGCACAGGCGGCAGTGCCACAGGTCCAGGTCTCCATCGTCGTTCTTCGCAAGGTGGGTGACGTCGGACCCCATCAGGCCGCCAAGGATTTTTGCATGGAGCAGGTACAAGTCGTCTTCTCGCTTTTCACATGCAATCACTTGGCCATTCCCCTCCTTGCGGATGATGGCCTCCTTCTTGTTGAAGAGTACCTTGAGCCCCTTGTGGGTGAGGCGGCTCACTAACAGCAGATTTGCCCCAAAGTTGGGCATGTGGAGCACGTCATGAATTGTGCTCGTAACAGCCTCCCCGTCTACATCCATCTCAATGCGGATGTTGCCTTCATCGGCAACCAACTCCGTTTTGCCGTTGGCCACTGTCATGCACCACTCCGAGGCGCTATAAGTGACGATTGATGCCCGGTTGCATTGTGTGTGGCGGCCCGATCCGGAGTCAATCACGGAGACTCCCGGATCTGTCAAGTCGGCGGACTCCTTCGCCATCATTACGAGATCATCCTTCTTTCGAGCATTCCGAGGCTGGTCCGAATTATTGTTGGGGAAGTTGCATGCATAGTGGCCCTGTTTGCCACAGTTTGTAGCACTCCCCCTTATTGTCACCTTTCTTGGTGCCCTGCTTGGCACCCTTCCCCTTCTTGCCTCCCCCTCCACCTTGAGGACGGACGGCATAGGCGGAACTTGACGTTGCCCCGCTCTCTCTCCCACCACGCCGCATCCATTCGTTGCGGACGTACTCAGCCACCTTCGGGTACTTCAGCTCATCGGCAGACCAGCCGCCTACGACGGTGATCATGGGACTCCAACTGTCCGGCAAGGCCAGAAGGAGGATCATGGCTTGCAGCTGAGGGTCAACCTTCCATCCGGTGGCTACGCACTCGGCAGTGAGGGACTCAATCTACTGTAGGATTTCCATGATGTCGTCACCTTCATTTGCTCGAAGGGTGAAGAGCCTCTTGAAGATGAAGAGCTATTAGCGAGGTTGGTGGACTGGTAGATGGTGCAGAGCTTCTTCCAGGCCTTCGTGGCCTCCGTGCATCCTTGAATCAGTGCGCGCTGCGGCGGAGCTAGCGTTAACACCAACAATGCAACCGCCTTTGTGTTGCGCTTCTTGTACTTGTCCACTTCCTCCGGCGTCGCGGTATCCAGAGGGGCGGTTTCTTTACCATTGACACCCTTGTCATCGAGGTAGACCTCAAACTGCCACCTCCACAAAAGGAAACCGTTCCCATCAAACTTGGAGACGGCGCCAATGCTCTCTTGCTCGGTCGTTGCCATGGCGCGCGGCAATAGCGTGAAATTTGAAGAGCTAGGGTCCTTCTAGGCATGTAGGTACATAACCCTTTGTTGGCTCTAGTGGGTGTGGAGGCACCCTCAAGGATGCCTAGCTTTCACTGTTTTACGCTACCAAGGTTTGGGGCAGCCAATGGACACCAATGGTGAAGAGTGTAGAGCACAAGGATCACGGATATGAGTGGGCAGAACTTGTCGCATTCAGTAGATCTGAATGAAAACACGTTTTTGTTACTTATAGCCTGTGATCTAAGCTTTCCAACGCATTCAAGCACGCCCAAAACGGAGCAGTAGAGCCCTTGCTACGGCCGTCAAAGTAACCCTTGGTGGAGCCGTCCACCTGGCCTTGCACTCAAGGTAACGGGAGGCGCTTTGATGATGACCCCTCGAAGCGCCTTTCCTCGCCCAAAAGTCAAGGAGAGGTTCATCCTGGTAAAGGAGGTCCTTATGGTTACCTCATTCATGCCCCTGGTTCATTTGGAGCCCATTAGGAACGAACTCGGATCACTGGCGGTGGAATATCCCGCCACCCGTGGCGGGTACCAGATTCCACCCGCCCAACATCCGTTTTTTGGGCTAGGCTAACTTTCTGAATACTCACTCAAATTGAGCATTTCAAAGCTCGATCCTACATGAAACAATCCAAGGAATCCAAATCTAAATTCCGATCAGGTGTTCAACCATTCCTGAATGGTTGAACCAGTGAGTACCATCGACGGCACTCATGGCAAGGGGCACACCTTGTTAACATTCTCCTCCCATCCTCCACCTCCATCCTCTAAAATGTGAAGGACGAGCTCCAAGCATCCTTAGCGGTTCTGCCCTTGGCCCAATAGATGACCTCAAGTGTCAAGCAGTACATCCCACTCTCGCTTTCCCCCACTTCCCAATCAATCCAATGATCATCTCATTCAGCACCAACATCTGCATCCACTACAATCGTACCCAGAAGTCATCTTTCCATGATGAGTTCTTGGTCCGAACCAAGTACAAGGAACTTGAGCACCTTTCCCTAGCTGAGGCCAAACTAGCCCATCTCTCTCTCTCTCTCTCTCTCTCTCTCTCTCTCTCTCTCTCTCTCTCTCTCTCTCTCTCTCTCTCCTCCCTTTGAAAGCTTTGTATAAAGGCCTTCGTGAGGATCGAGATATCATCCTCACCTCCCCTGGGCCACATCCCAAACAGCGGCAATGCATCCGCAACCTATGCCAATGGGCCCGGAGCAGGGGCGTGAACAGCCTGAACGCCCATCATCTCTCTGAAACCAACTTAACACCCTACCTGCTTCAAATGCCGACAAATATGGCCTTTGGACGCTTCCTTTGCGAGCACTGTCGAACCCTCCATGAGAAGTAGATGGATGGAGATAGAGAGTACCCACTAGTAACCTGAATGCACCTGCACACCTTGAGGAAGTGTCATTGATCTATAGGGTTGTCTGAGTGGGTAGGGTGGGGGGGAATAGTTGAGCACATGTGTGTTTTTGCTTGGACTTAAGAAAGGTGAAGGAAAATAGGAGGAGCAGGGAAGATAGGTGACTCAGTAGATGCTCGCACACGGCGAGAAAGTCGGATCTCCCAGGTGGACACTTTGCACTATGTAGCTGGAAGCGTCATTTGTATTGAGGCCCCACACCTTGCTCTTCCCTCCCTTGCACTTCTGGGATTTTTCCCTTTACATACTTGCACACTATAATATCTGGACACGAGACTTCTTTATTCTTCACTGAAAAATGGTGAAATGATCCAATGTTTACATCGTGAATCTGCAACATGATGACATGACGACAGGGTGAAGTGGTGACATGATGACATGGTGACATGGTGACATGGTGACATGGTGACATATGACATGGTGACATGGTGACATAAGGATATGATGGCATCGTGTAGGGTCCTTGGGGGAAGGGAGGACAACCATAGGATGCTTTTGACATTCGTACCATGAAGGATCAGCAATGACACCAAGTTTGGTTTTCAGGGTACTTTGAGAGACACAGTGGGAGAAAAGATATAGGAGAGAGGTAGGAAGAGAGTAAAGGAAGGAGAGAGAGAGAGATAG
>SZWC01002480.1:124920-135452 GCA_023375785.1 Penium margaritaceum | reverse complement strand
CTTAGCACTAAAAACCTTCGATTGAAGTCGCCAGGGGCAAGAAAACTTCTACCGAAGTGGATTGGGCCGTTTCCCATTGTGGCACGCATCGGGCCAGTGGCATACCGATTGCTACTTCCGCCGAGTATGAAGATACATGACGTGTTTCATGTGAGCCTGCTGGCTCCATACACGGTAAAAGGAACCGTTCAGCCACCGCCAGCAGTCCTGGTTGTCGACGGCCAATATGAGGTTCTTCGCCTACTCCAGCACCGAGAGCGTACTCTTCGGTTGCGCGTTGTCAGGGAGTACCTCGTTCATTGGGCCGGTTGTGGACCTGAACACAATTCATGGGAGCCCGAATCTCGGTTGCCCACAGGGGTGGTCAACGAGTACTGGAGCGAGCTTGCAGCTTGCACAGATCGACGCGTGGCAGGAGATACCACCTGAACGCAGGAAAAGTGAACAACATTCCCACAGGGCAGCATTCATGGACAGCGACCATAGGAGGTTGGGGACGCCCAACATGGTTGTCGCGCGGATGTTCCAGCCTAAAGGGGGGAGGCCGCTAGCCGTGCTGACCTACAAGCTGCAGCTTAGGTCTAAGTACCACGCACGTGTTCATGTTTAGCTGGTGATTGAAATTATTAATTTTCTTTCACAATGTTGATGACTCACTGACTGACCATCCTACTTGTTGTTCATGAACCGGGACGGTTCATAATAAGTGGGGAGGAATGTAGCGGGAGGGCCGGTTCGGCCCTCCCTCCTCGCTGATGCAAGGGGTGGTTGTGCACCACCCCTCGCGTCAGCGAGGGCTGGCCGGCGGCCAGCGATTCGCTGGCCGTCGGCCAGCTCGCTGCCAGCCGGCTGGACGGCCGACGGCCGGCCAAGCGACCGGCCGGCCACTGGCCGGCCACTGGCCGGCCAGCGGGCAGCCCCCAGCCGTCGATCGCGGCCTTAAGCCGGATCGGTGGCTGAGAGGCCACGAGGGCCTCGAGGGCGAGGCCTCGTGGCCTCGTGCCCTCGCCCCCCCCCCCTCGCCCTCCTTGCAAATGAGCAAGAGAGGACGAGGGATAGGGGGAGCGAGAGTGAGGACAAAAACTGCTGGCGCGAGATCGCTAGCGTGCCTCGCACGCGACGATTTTGCGCCAGAACGACAAAAAGAAACTCGAAGTTCGTTTATGACGAACTTCGACGTAAAACAAACGGAATAACTTGTGCGAACATACGAGTTCGAGGTAAAAACCCCCGGTTTGGGTCCCAAAACCAGGGGTTTGGTCAAAAACGGAAATGGGCCTCCGGAGACTCAAAATATTCAAGTCTCCCTGCTCTGGGTCGTTGATGACGATTGCCCCTCAGTCTTGCGAAGGGGGTAAACCCCTGACGCGGACTGAGAACGCCATTCTGCGAACTCCAACGACGACTTCAGAGCAAGAGCTGGAGATCCAGCCCGTTACAACGAATAAGGAACTTCAAAATAATTCAAACCCAAAAATGTCGTCTAATTCATGGATCATATAATTAGGAAAAATGAAAAGTACAAATTCATATATCAAGGGGGTAGTTCTTTCTTATGATTATGCAAATCTCAATGATGTAATATGTTAGCAAAGTCATCTCAAATGAGTTCAGAAGGAATTAAGGAATTATGCTAGTATATTTTGAATAAAGTTAACTTTTCCATCGGTAGAATTTTCATGGTTTTTGTTTCTGTGATACGTGGTGGATACTTTGCCCATTTCCCCTCATATTCATCTGTTTAAAGCCGGGTTCATGTGTCTGACTTGAATTCTATGATGACCACAAGCTAGATAGTGGACAAGTGCGCACGTGAAGTCAGGTTCCGTACAGGGCGACCGAAATTGTGATTGCTTTTTACCACGAGAAAATACCGTGGTCGGTGTCAACCAATCAGAAAATATTTATGCATCCACAATCGGTCCCCGGTGGGAATGTAAAAGGGTTGTTCAAGTAGGAATTTATGGCAGTAATTTTTGTGTGGAGTGGGCTTCGGAAGTTGTTTCACATGGGAATGGCTGCTTTTATCTTGCTCGTGATTGTATCCCAGGTTGTCCCTACCGTTGGCGTGGAGTGAAATTGGATACCTTGAATCCGGAGGGGGCCGTGGGTGGCTGGGAAAGGTGGTCGGTTAGGGGTTTGGGTGTGTTGACCAATGGGGAGGATGACAGTATTTTGTACCTACTTTGAGGCCTGTGTGGTTTGTAATTGTTCGAAATAGGCATCGAGTTTGATTGAGTTCTCGGGCAGAGCGGATGAGTAGGGTGGTTTCATCCGCGTAGCCGGCAAAGCGACCATAGTCGTAGGACATGGAGGGGACACCTTGGAGGTGCCATTTAATGTATGCGGAGATGGATTCCATGGCATAGATGAAAAGGAGTGGTGCCAGAGGGCAACCTTGGCAGACCCCGGAGTGAAGAGTGATAGGGAAGGAAAGTTTTCCATTGATAGCCAGGCATGTGGTGGTGTTCTTGTGTAGGAGTTGGACCCACTTCATGAATTCAAGTGGGATTCCAAGGTGGAGCATTGCGTGCATCAAATAGGGTCTGCTTACGGTGTCGTATGTATTTCCAAAGTCTACGGCGAAAAAACATAGTTGCTCCTTGTTTGTAATGGCCCAATGTTGGATATGTTGGAGTTGGGAGAGTGTGTGTTCAATGTTTTGTCCTTTTACGAAGCCCGTTTGGTCTTGATGGATGATGTAAGGCAGTGCTTGGTTGAGACGGTTTGCAAGTAGTTTTGATAGGATCTCACATTCTACATTGAGAAGGGATATTGGTCTGTAGTTGGAGATTTTGTCCTTGTCTCCTTTCTTATGAATGAGGGTGGTGATAGCTTTTGCGAAGTAGCCGTGATCCATGGGGATGTTGAGAACAATGTGGTAGGAGTGGAGGAGGGACGTCGTGAAGTGGAGGTTGTTATCGCATAGGGTGCGGTATTATTTGCCTAGGAGGCCGTCTGGGCCTGGGGCTTTGTGGCAGGGCTGGCTGAGGATTCTTTCTGCTATCTCAAGCTCGGTGAATGGGGCGGCTAGGGCTTCAACTACATGAAGAGGCGGAATTTTCCTCCGATCTCGAGGGAGTATTTTAAGATAGGTGTCAACTTGTCTGGGAGGCTTGTAGATGTCTTGAAAGAACGAGCGTGCTTCTTCCTCGATAACTTTTTGACTACTAACTTTTTGCCCCAGGGCATGAGTGAGTTCAAGGATTGTAGTTTGTGCTTTTTGCGATGTTATGCATGAGGTAAGGGTGTGGTAGGGAAGCGTAGCTTGTTCGTGCCATTTTACGTCTGCAATTTGATGTAAGAAGCTAGTGCAAGTGGTTAGGTGGGTGTTTAGCAGGGTATCCCAGCGGGATACATCCGCTGGCTATGTCATGGAGGGAGAGGACACATGGTTCCTTCGAGCTGTAGCTAACTTTTGTTGCATGTGCGATATGGCTTTTTGTGTGCGTCTGGATTCCTATTGGTTGTATGCTTTCAAGGCCCGTACAATAGCGGGTTTGGAGTGGATCCAAGAGTCTGGTAGTAGGGTGTGGAGTTTTGTCTGAGCCCACGGTCTTTAAAGGAGGGAGGTGTCGAAACGCCACTAACCTTTGCCGTTAGTGGGGACGTGGGTGTGGTAGGTGAGGTGGACCAAGATTGTTGCTTAGTGATCGGAGATAGAGGATGGGATTTGAACATTGGAGATTTTTGTAACGTCTGCTTGTAGTGAGATGGAGTGGTATACTCGGTCTAGACATGCGTGAATTTTGTGGGCGTGAGAATAATAGGTGTATTCCCATGTACGAGGGTGTTTGGATATGAATGTGTCCCTCATGTGGAGAGAGTCGAGTAGAATCTGGAAAATTTCTTTACCTGGAGGTATCCGTGCATGCCTTTGGTCGAGGGGATACATTATGCAATTGAAATCTCCTATCAGAATGTGGGGTTTGTAGTCTATACATGCGTTGTGTGGTGACGTCTAGAAGGCTTGGCAAGCCAAGAGAAGTGGAGGGGCATATAGGGCAGAGATTCTTTGGCATATTGTTCCCGTGTTGACGGGCAGGAGCATATAGCGTGAGTGTGGATCAGAGAGTATTGTTACTTCCAAGGATGGTTTGTATGCTAGGAGGAGGCCCTTGGCTTCACACGGACATGAGGGGACCAAAGTCAGTTTCTGCTATTGCTTAAGGACACTGTAGTCTCTGCTTGGTGGTTCTAGTCTGTTGTCTGTGAGGATGCAGATGTCAGGGTTGTGTGTGTGAAGGAGTTGGAGAAAGTGACGATGTTTGGAAGGGTTGTTGAAACCGTTTACATTCAGGTGGAAAATACGGAGGTGGAGTGTGTTGGGAGTGGCTGTATTGATATTTTCGTGTTGAGGTGAAGGGTCAGACTGCGGGGAATGATGTTCACCTTCGTGAGATGAGGATGTCCAAATTTCCTGTACTACTCACGGACCCTCCCCCCCCACGCAAGAACACCTCAACTCTCTGACCAATGCTCTCACACAAATCATATCATCCTACAAAGCCCGTGGAGACCCCGAAAAATTCATCCACCTATACAAACAAAAAACTATCATCTGTCCTCAAGCTGACCAAGGCTTAGCGGTGAAGTGGCCGCCACACCTCATCCAAGCACAAGGCACAAAGTGGGTTTACGACTACTTAAAGCCACCACGCGACAAATGGAAACAATCAGTCTTGGATTCCCAACGCTTGCTAAAACAAGGACACTTCTTCCTTTCTCACCCGTCAATCCTCAACATTCAATCCCTCCATCTGAGCACCTGATGGCACCAACACTTCTCATCTTTTCTACAAACCAATCCCACCGACCTTCCCCCAAACCTCACTTGGCCGGACATCTCTCAAGAATATGTGGCTTACAACAGAAACCTCCTCAAAACAAGCCACCAACCCGTTGGCATTCCCCCTAGAGAACGATTTTTACTCACTTCCGATGTACAAGTAAGGCACCTCTTCGACCCTCGACTCTTCTGAAAAGAACTCGGAAAGCCACCCACCCTAAGACAAAGAAGAGTGCTTGAGGAGGTTAGGCAGCACCTTCCCCTCTCCTGGATAGCCATCATCACAAACCACCTTTAATTGCAGACACATACAAATACAATCCATACGTCACGCTCCTCTCCCTTGCAGGCCTCCTGATCAGCATCATTTCCAAGCTACGACAACGAGGCACAAAAATCTGGGTTTCCCCCTACAAATATGCCTCACCACGGGCCGCCTCTGTCGCCACACATGGGCACAACCCCGCCCGTTCTTTATAGCAGACTTCACATCAGTGTATGTGAAAAGGAGGATCTTCCTCGGCACACCACACCAATCAGACATCCCTACCTACAAGATTAAAACTGGAAACCCATCCCTCCAAGAACTCTACAAAATCATCCTCACACTAGAGAACTCGTATGCGACATATAAGCCAAAATGGGTGAAGAAGTACCCCTAACATCGATTTCCAAAAGCAATAAACACATAACAGCCTTATCAATACTCCCCTTCGCCTTTGACCACAATTCGTCAAGCCACACATCATCTACAGATCCATCCAAGTCAACCACAGATTCCGGTTCCCCCTGTTGGTTTGTGAACCACAGACAAGTCGTGACCTCTGGCCTCGTTGCACACACACCTCACTGATGCTGGTGACTGATGCTAGAGTGACACTGACGCTGGCACTACAACGTCCGTCGTGGTGACAAGTGCACAAGAAGTGGAGCCACGACAGTTCACTTGATGGTTCATGACAGAAATACATATGTTTCTCGTTGCATTAACACTAGGTTTCCTAGTGCCATTGTGTTTGGGGGGTGAGCAGCCGGGTTCAAGAATTCTGTTGCTTTGCATGCTCGCAGGATTAATTTGCCAGCAGGGTTGAGATCGAGGCTCGTTCTGTGCCTCGTAGTGCGAGCGAGGAGGAGCTCGCCGCTCCCCCGCTCGTCACATCCTCGCTCCCCGCTAGCAGTTCTATCACTTGTTACTCGTTCTTTTGTCCAACTCTAACTTGCGTGTGGAACTCGTTGCATGGCTCAACCTATCTTGGTTCCCGCCCCACTTGTTCCATCCTCTCCTCACACCACATCTCGCTATCCACAGGTATCAGAGCAGTGAGAAGAGAGAACGCATCGCGCGTGACACAGCGCGCGAGATCCTGTTGGCGCGTGAAACTTCGCCGTCGCCGTCACCGCTTCCGCCGTCTCTGCTGTTCTTCAGCAGTCCTGCACGCTCTTAGGGAGGAGGATCCTTCTCCACCCTAGCCTTCGACCTCCAGTCTTGGCGGTCGACTGCAACCACGTGCAGAAAACCGCGGGTTAGGGTTGTTTGCCCCTCCCTCGGATCTGTCCTTCCCGCACGTTGACAGTTGCAGCCCTCCCAACTGCAACCACTGGCGTATCTACTCGCCAGCAGCAGCTGCAGCAGTCCTCTCTTGTAGCCTGCAGCAGCACACACACCAGCAGCCATTCAGTCACAGTCACAGTTGTCACTGTGACTGCCGGAGGTGCTCGTCTACTGTAGCAGATCGGCAGCAGCAGCAGCATCGTCCGCAGCAGCAGTGTTGGCAGCCGTCTCAGTCGCCGCAGCAACAGCATTCGGAGCAGTGGCAGCAGCATTGTTCTCAGTAGCAGTATTGCAGCCGCATAAGCAGCAGCAACAGCAGCACTGTTAGCATCAGCCCTGGCAGCCCCGTCAGCCGCAGCAGCAGCAGCATTGCCAGCCGCGTCCGCCCCAGCAGCAGCAACATCGGAAGCAGCAGCAGCAGCATTGTTATCAGTAGTGCTGGCAGCCCCGTCAGTCGCAGCAGCACTGTTAGCAGTAGCCCTGGCAGCCCCGTCAGTCGCGGCAGCAGTAGCATTGCCAGCCGCGTCAGCCGCAGCAGCAGCAACAACATCAACGGCAGCAACAGCACTCGCAACAGTAGTATTGTTAGCAACGGCGGTGACAGCTGCATCAGTAGCTGCAACAGTATTCCAGTTGCCGCATTGACAACGGACTTACATTGCGCGCGCACCACCTTGATGGTGCTACACCCCGCCACGCTGGCTCAACGTGACGCTCCTAGCACACCTCCCTTTGGTCCTTACTACGAGGGAGGGCCTCCGCATCGTCACGCCAGACGCCGTAGAGGAATGAGCAGCGATCGGGCGTCCGCATCCACAGCAGCGTCATCAGCGCGGGCTGCTCGCCACCGTCCGGTAAGCGTCTCCCCGCCTTCTTCTCCTGGGGGGGATCCACAGCCACAGGCCGCTCCCGACCTCTATGCTGCATTCACACAGGACGTTGTGAGTCTTGTGAGTGTGTTCACTCGCACGACTGCAGCAATTATAGATGCAGCTGCAGCAACCGCCGCTCCGTTTGCTGCAGCCGCTAGAGCCTCTCGCGCACCTGCCGTGACCTCACCAGGGCGTGCAACAGAGGCATACACAGAGGCTGCAGCTGTCGATGGTCCCATTGCTGCAGCAGCCACTAACATAGGGACACAGATCTCTGCAGCAGCGTCTGCCATCGCATCAGCGACGGCTGCCGTTGCATCTGCAACAGCGACAACGACAGCGGCAGTTTCAGTCCGCACTTCCACATCGGCCGCCGTCAGTGCAGCGGCATCTGCTCCATCGGCCGCCTCCAGCTTCGTCACGGCGACAGTCTCCATCGTAGCAGTCATCACCACTCTCAATGCTGCTTTTGTCACTGGTGTGCTTGCTCTAGTGGTACCCCTTTTCTCCACTGTTGTCATTCTCTCCGCTGCCTCTTCAGCTGCAATTCCGCCGCTCTTAGCCTTTCTGCACAGTCAGTCACCTCCTGTCCGCGCATGATTCTCTCTCTTGCATGCTTTCGTCCCCTGCCGTCTTCCCTTGTTCTCTCTGCGGTGGCTTGTCTTGTCTGACTCGGGGTGGGCTGTCCTGCAGCATTCAGCTACCTTGCCTAAGGCACCCCCATTTTTCCCACGCCCACTGGGGTTGGGGAAACTCTGCCCAAATTTGTCGGGCAGAGCCCTCACGTCGTCACCATGCTTGGTGACGACGAGTCAGTCATTGGTGCCCTTCAGCGTCAGCTGGCTCTTGCTCGCGAGGCTCAGCAAGAGGCTGAAGACCGCCTTAAGCTGGCAGAGGATAATCGTGCAGCCTTTGCCAATGAAGTCGCTGCTATTGTCTTGCGTCGCCTCCCTGCCGCGTCTATTGTGCCACCTGCTAATACCAATCCCACTCCTGCCTCTGGCACTCCCTCTGCCTCCAGCACTTTTGCCACTGCTCAGACTGGTGGCCCCGCTGCGGCTGCCACTCCTCCTGCGCTGCGTCACCATGACTTCTTCTCGCAACCCCCTTCCTTCTCTGCTGGGCTCGCCTTCTCCTCCTGGGAGGTGCGCTTCAGCGCCTGGGCTCAAGGGGAGCAGCTGTGGGAGTACTACTCTCTAGCTGTTGCTCCTTTCACTCCCCTTGCTGCGGAGTCTGCCCGTGCTGTGCGCGCCCTTATCGCTGCCGCTCCTGAGTCACTAATTGATGATGTCGGCACGTTTAATGCTGACCCTGCTGTCCAGCGTCTGGCAGACCCTGTCGGCGCATATGCCATGCTGCGTCGTCGCACCACAGTCACTGGTCAAGCCGCTCAGAGCACGCTCACGGTCCTGTTCAACACGCTTCTCATGCGTGCTAACGAAACCACTGACGCCTACTAGGCCTGCGGTCTCAAGCTCCTTCACGAGCTTGATGACGCGGCGCATAGCCAGCTCTCTGCCGTCCTCACCATGGTCAACGGCCTCATCCCGGAACTGTCCGACCTTCTTCGTGACGTCAAGGCAGACGAGCTGCAGCGGCTTGCCTCATAGCCCGTTCTGCCTAGATCGCCGCCTGGGGTCGGGGCTCTCTGGGACTTCACCGCTGAGCGTCTCGTTGCCTGGTGGGCTAGTCTTCAGAACAAGCGCCTCTACCGCTCCGCTGTCACGGGTGTTGCTGCGCTCACCACCACTGCTGCGCCAGCTTCTTCCTCTGCACCCTCTTCCTCCTCCTCCTCTTTCGCCTCATCCTCTGATGCCTCTGCCTTTGCCTCCCAGGGCCGTGGGAAGGGCAAGGGTAAGGGCAAAGGCAAGGGGAAGGTCAAGAGCAGCGGCCCCTCCTCCCGTGCTTTCGCTACTGTCGTCTGCTGGAACTGTGGCTCCTCCGAGCATTCTGCTCGTTCCTGTCCCGCCCCTCCAGACGATCTTCGACTGGCTAGGGCCATGCGTGCTCACTGGGCGCGCACATCCGGCTCCTCCTCCACGTCCTCGCCCTCTGTCTCCACGGCCTCTTCCCCGGCCACCACCTCTGCTCACGCACACTCCACCACATGCGTGCCCTCCTTTCCGCCTCCAGGCCCATACCCCTGGGGCTGGCCTCCTCCATCTGGTGCCCCCACCTACATTAGTCCTCCTTCCTCCGCCTACACCGCGCCGCCGTGGTTCTCTTCCTCCTTAGGCGTGTCTACTCCGGCTCCGCCAGCGTCGGTGGACGGTGATCGCGGTGATCGAGAGCGCCAGCTGGAGCAGTCCCTCCTTCAGCTCCTGCGTCTTCGTGATCAGGGAGGTGAGAGTGTTGCATCGCCGGCCAGAGGTCTCGTTTGTCAGACGGACAGTGTCCTTCGTGGGGACCCCCCCGGTCACGTTCTGGGCTCGTTGAGTGTGTCCGTCTCGTGGATTGAGCACTGGCAGTCTGTCTTTCTTCCTCGTTGTCTCTCCTTTTGTGCTCCGTCTCAATCCTCCGTCGGCATTGTTGCCACCTCTGGTGTTCTCCCCTCTGTGCGTGTCTCCAGTGGCTTTTGGGTCCTCGATTCCGGGGCCACCCATCACATGACGTCAGTCCGCTCGTCGTTCGTCTCGCTAGGTCCCGTCGGGTCAGTCCGCTTCATTCGTACTTGGTCGGGTCAGTTGCTTCCTGTTCAGGGCGTTGGCGTCGTCCGTTTTGTCGGTCCCAGTGGTGCCTTGTACTTGCGTGACGTTCTGTACGTGCCTTTGCTTGAGCTCAGCCTGCTCTCTGTGTCGTCCCTCGACGACCAAAGTATGGACTTCACTGCCAGTTGTGGTGTTGGCACTGTTTGTCTACGTCCCTCTGGTCATCCAGTTTTACATGGTGTGCAATGTGGCAAGCTTTACCGTGTTCCCTTGCATGCCTCCTATTCTTCCCCCACGCCAGGGTCTGCACTCGCTCACGTTGCTCCTTCCCTCTCCCCTGACCTTGTCCGTCTCCTGCATCGCCGCCTTGGTCATGTTCATTCGGATGCCGTTCACAGTATGCTTCGCCTTCAGCCTGCTGTTGGTCTCTCTCCGTCTGACTTCCCTACCCCTTGCCCCGCTGACTGTCTCGACTGTGCGCAGGGCAAAATGCATCGTTCCCCTTTCTCTCCGTCTGTCTCTTCGTCCTCCCATCCGCTCGATCGTGTTCATGCGGATGTCATGGGTCCTTTACCCCATGACCTCCTAGGCGACGTTGGCCGGTATGTCTTATGCCTCACCGATGATTTCTCCCGGTTTCGTTGGGTGTTCGCCCTTTGTCAGAAGAGCGA
>SZWC01002480.1:110369-124779 GCA_023375785.1 Penium margaritaceum | reverse complement strand
GCCTGCTGTTGGTCTCTCTCCGTCTGACTTCCCTGCCCCTTGCCCCGCTGACTGTCTCAACTGTGCGCGGGGCAAAATGCATTGTTCCCCTTTCTCTCCGTCTGTCTCTTCGTCCTCCCATCCGCTCGATCGTGTTCATGCGGATGTCATGGGTCCTTTACCCCATGACCTCCTAGGCGACGTTGGCCGGTATGTCTTATGCCTCACCGATGATTTCTCCCGGTTTCGTTGGGTGTTCGCCCTTTGTCAGAAGAGCGATGTTTGCTCCGTCATCGAGTCCTGGCTTGTTCAGGCTGAACGCGCCTGTCAGCGGTCGTTGCGGGTCTTTCGCAGCGACCGTGGTGGCGAATTCCTTGGTCCAACCGCTCGCCTCCTTGAGTCCCGCGTGGTGTGTCTGGAGACTTCTGCTCCTTACACACCCCAGCAAAACGGAGTTTCCAAGCGTTGGAATCGTACTTTGGCTGACGGCGTCCACACTCTCTTGTCCGAGTCGGGCTTGCCCCCGCTCTTTGCCTTTGAGGCGATGAGATACATGACTTGAATCTGGAACCGTGTCCCCCACGGTCCTCTTCCCCGCACAGTCACCCCCTTCGAGCGTTGGTACGGCACTCGTGCTGACCTGCGCCTCACTCGGGTCTGGGGCAGCATTGCTTCTGTCTGGCTCCCCGAGGACTTACGTGATGGCAAATTGTCTCCTCGTGGCCGCTTGTGCCCCTTTCTGGGTGTATCTGCCCAGTCTAAGGCCTGGCGGTTCTAGGATCCCGTCCGTCAGCGCGTCATCGAGTCCCGCGATGCCTTGTTCTTCGAGTCTGTCTTCCTTCGTGACCTCAGTCGCTTTCCCCCTTCCTCCTCTCTCCTGCCTCTCTCTCGGCTGGGAGGGGTAGTCGGTCCTGTCACCCCTTCAGTCCCTGCTGCTACACCGCAGTTATCACCCTCGTTGCAGTCTTCGTCGTCCGGTCCGTTATCCAGTCCGCCCTCGTCGTCCGGTCCTGCTCCCACTTCTTCCCCATCTTCCAGCAGCTCCTCCTCCGCGGCCCCGTCCTCCCCTGTCTCGGACGCTATCCAGTCAGCCGCGGTACCCTCACCTATTCCTCCGTCCAGTCCGGTCACGCCTCCGGTGGTTGCCTCCCCTGTCTCTTCCCTTCCTCATGTGGCTGCCATCTCCGCCACTGACCACCACTGGTCCTGCTCCGGTCTCCCCTTTCGTCCGAGGCGGGCGCCTTCGTGCGCTCCCTCAACGCGCTGGCACTACGGTCTCAGCACCCCCCCTAGTCTCAGACTGGGCCGTCTCCTGTCCTTCCTACTGGCATGGATGCCCTGGGCTTGTCCACAGGGGTTGTCCACCCCAGCTCTGCCCTTGGCTATGCACTCCTTGCCTCAGAGCATGCGCACGCATTGGAGGTAGCTGTTTTGAGCAGCATTGCAGAGTGTCACGCTGCGTCAGCCACCACAGCTCTGCCACCTGAGCCAACCACAATGCTTCGAGCACGTGCTTCCACTGACGCCCAACAGTGGGAGGCGGCCATGCATGATGAGCTGAACGCTTTGGATGATCACGCGGTCTATGAGCTAGTTGACTTGCCGCCTGGTCGCAAGGCCATTGACGCTCGTTGGGTCTTTCGACGGAAGTACAAACCCAATGGCGCTCTGGACAAGTACAAGGCGAGGCTCACAGCGAAGGGATTCTCCCAGGTCCCAGGCATCGACTTTGATGAAACATTTGCAACGGTCGGACGGTACACCACAGCCAGAGCGCTGCTGAGTCTCGTGGCTCACCATGACTGGGAGCTTGAACAGATGGATGTGAACAATGCATTCCTGCACGGAGGGCTAGACGAAGAAATCTACATGGTCCAGCCTCCAGGCTTCTCCGATGGCACTGACAGAGTCCGGCGACTGCGGAAAGCTCTTTACGGCCTAAAGCAGTCGCCTCGGTGCTGGAACCAGGAGATCACGTCCACCCTCGAGAGAGGAGGGTACCGACGCAGTACGGTGGACCCTTCACTCTTTGTGACTCCACCTTCTGTGCCGTTCGTGGCTGTCCTAGTCTATGTGGATGACCTGCTGATAGCCTCGCCTAGCCAGGATGTTGTCAGGTCAGTGAAGAGCCTTCTGCACTCCACGTACAAGATGAAGGACCTCGGTCCTGCTCGTGTCTTCTTGGGCATGGAGCTTGAGCGTGACCGGTCGCGTCGCACCCTCCATGTGCACCAGGCTGGGTACGTTCACAGTCTGGGGGAGCGATTTGCTTCCCTGCTTGAGTCCACCCCCACAGCGTCGACGCCTATGACACCAGCTGGGCAGAGGTTGTTGAAGACACTGGACGTGTCCAAGGTGGGGGAGGAAGTCGACGTGACGGACTATCTCCGCATCATCGGGTCGCTCATGTACCTGGCGACAACAACCAGAGCGGAAGTCGCCTTCTCTGTGAACTTCCTGGCCCAGTTCTCTCAGTGCCCTAGGGCACGGCACCTGGAGGCTGCACTGCGTGTCATCAGGTACGCCCTTTCCACTGCCCGGACCGGTCTGTGCTTCCGGGCACAACCGTCGGTTGTAGTTGATGGCTACACAGACATGGACTGGGCCCATGACACAGACGCTCGCAGCCGTACAGGCTACGTCTCTCTGGTCGGAGGGACCGCTGTGTCGTGAAAAAGTGGCAAACAAGGTTGTGTGGCACGCAGTTCCAGTGAAGCTGAGTATGTTGCTCTTGGCGCCGGTACGTGTGAGAGTGTGTGGCTGTGTCGCTTATTTTAGCAACTGGGCGTTCCTATCCGGTGCATCACATTGCGCTGTGACAACCAGAGCACCAAAGCAATTGCAGAACATGATGGCATGCATCACACACGCACGAAGCACATCAATGTTGAGCATCATTTTGTTCGTGAGCGCGTTGCTGCAGATGATGTCCGGATCGTTTGGGTCGACACACGACAGCAGAGAGCCGACTTCTTGACGAAGGCACTCAGCAGTAATGTCTTCAAGGCAGCCGTGCATGCAGTGGGACTGTTGTGTCTTCGTGGTGACCCTGTATAAGTGGTTTTTGTGTGCGTGTGTACAGTCGTTAGTCACATCTTGTGACACATGTGGTGCCCGTGATCTTGTGCTCGTGTGCGTCGTCTGTGGGTCATGGGGGAGACCCCCCACCCCCCCCCCTCATCATCACTTTGCCCACGCTACAAGCAAGAAACGATTGAACACTGCCTTATACAACGCCAAGAGATCCAACCAATCATTCATTGACTCCACATCCTTTTGACCACCTTCCCTAAAACCCCGCCGACAGTGCCCAACATTCTTATAGGTCCTACCACTCCCACCAACAAGCGGACTTTGTGGGGAATCACACGATCCACGATAATACACCGCCCCTTAGCAAGAGCGATGGGCACAACCAAAACACAACCCCACACCAACCATCATTGCAACCATCCCACACCTCCTACGAGAAAACCCTATTCATGCTCCATTAAGATTAGCCCGACTCCCCCCTCGCCGGGAGAAAAAACAAACCCCATAGTCAATTCCACATCGGAATACTACATGCTCCCTTCCTGTGCAGTACACAGGAAGGTGGAGAAAACAAAATGACCTGCATCTCATAGAACTTCCATCGCTGGTGGAAATACCCCACTTTTTACAAGCTGAAATACGTTTGGGAGGCCGTGCTCAATCCCCGGGCTTGTTTTGGCGTCTCAGTGATCCTCCCGGTCCCATCGGTTATGACCACGGGACAAAAAAAAAACAGAACAAGAGGCAGGTGTTGTACGCAAAGTGTGCATAGGGTTACATAATTACCGAGCAAATTTTTGTTGTAATAATACCCTTTAAGAGAGATCGGATACATGTCCGTAGTACATACCTTATAATGGAAGGATGGCCAGGAGATTGAAGTGTAATGATGAATCGCCGGTCGTTTGTGTTTTAGAAAAATCATGCCCTTGTTTCATCCACTGACACGAATATGTTTGCAAGTTTTATGTTTTGATTTTCGTGACACAATAATTGTTTCAAATATGTCCCATTTCTGTTACTTTGGATTGGTATCAATATTTTGTATATGGAGCCATGTATTGAATATGTATTTGTATGCTAGTTAAACACGTTTCTTATGCAAAAAACAAACACGAGATGACGTTTGTCCATTTTCAATGAAAATTTGATGTTCCAAGTCTCATGAAAAAGATTGGAAAATCCTTTTCAATCGATCTCGCTTTTTTTCCCTCGTCATATGACAATGTCAGATTTCCTTGTGTTGCTCCTGCGATTTGACCTTGTTTTGAGCCCGGGTTCATGAGGCTCACTAGCTGGCCATGAAGACCAGTTCCGTGAAACCTGAAAGGTCGCGGCTGAGGAGGAGCGACAGAGGGAGAAAACAACATTAAGTTCCACAAAAAGTAGCCTCCGTCCGCATATCTGGCCAATCACGATATTATTCCTGCAGGAGAAACCGATTTTAAAAGGCTTAATATGTAACCCCAAAAAAAAATGTAAAAGGGTTATTATGTAACCCAAAAGTCCTGTATCAATTCATACATGGGCCGTGAAATTCTTGAAGTTTGCTGGTAAGGGTGGTAACGCTGCACATATGGAGGGTAGAAGGGTCATCTAATCAGTTGCATATCTTGCTGGTACCAGCCGCGAATGGCTGTTCCTACTGTTTGGGGTTTTATTCAGGATGGACACAGGATCTCTACGGCATGGAATTCGGCGATAGCTACGGGTGGAACGCGATGTTTGTAAAAATGTCTTTGTTATCGATGCACATGGTTAACATACGAATTGCCACATACCCGGGGTCTGACGATTGTATCACGATGTATCTTGTTTTGTCTTTGTACTTTTGATTGAAACAAGATGACAGTTGCACCTGCTAATCATTCATTGGACAGCCGTTTGTGGGTAAGCGTACATTTGAAAGTAATTACAAATATCGAAGGAGACCTTATTGGTGCAGTGGTTGTCACGTGGTCAGATGCGTTTCAACCACAGATCACGGAAAGATGATCTGGTCACTGATGCTCTTATCCTGCCAGGTTAGGCGGTTCGGCGACTTGCAGGCTGTCAAAGTTCCTGGGACCACCCGTCAAATTTCATCAGACGTGGCACATGCTTGAGGGGACTTCCCCATCAAGCGCGGCCTTAGCCACGGAAAAAATCTGTAGGTCTGTCTTTGCACGCGCTTTCTGTGGTGGGTTCATAACAAAGAGAGAAAAGGCGTGGGAAAGAGTCTCGAAAGAAAACGGGAGTGGACAAGGGTGTCAAACCTACGGGTGCGTTCTACGCAGCAGCGGAAAAAACGAAAAGGGAAGGCAGACCTTTTGGTCGCCTGTTTCTCGGACCATGTCGACTAGAAAAATAAATGCTGAAACAGATGTCCAAAAGAAACCGGGAAGTCGCTTTAATGCCAAGCGAGAGCCCTCTCAAAAAATAAGCCAACTAACTTTGATGGAACTAATTGGACGGGAACCTTGGAAAACTGTGCAACAACCACATCGTGTAAGGGTCTTCGTACCTCGATCAGTCCTGTCCGACAACCAAAAAGTCAGAGACCTGTCTAGGACACATAAGAAGGCCACACCGTGTCGCATTCCTCCAACCTAAGAGTGCATACGCTCGGAGTCCGCGGAGGGGCGCAAACCATGTCGCTTTGGGCCCTAGTACGCTACAGAATTTTCTATCCTGGCATGAAATTCCAAAACGGTTGCAAAAAGGCTAGATTTTTTAACTCTTTTGCAAGAATGCCTATGTAATATTATTGTCACGATTTTTGTGAACAGATTTGCATCATTTTCCTCATAGATGAAGGAATGTAGCCTTTTGCGCATATGAAATCACTCAATTTCATAAATAAAATCTCTTTAAAATAGGGTTTGTCATATTTGGAATTTAAGCATTTCAACGTCTAGTGAGAGACTCGAGCACCATTTTACTAACAAAACGATGACGATGCACCTCATCGAGGCTTGCATCAATTGTTTATATTAAGACTGTTTGAAATTTAGAAGGTAAAAGACGTCCACGTGACTCGTCAACCCAAACCCTCAATAACACCGATTCCGAGAGCACTTTGACTTTGAACGCACCCCCCTTTTCACACTTCATGCACTTAACACCAACGAGGAGGACGAAAAAAGGCCCTTCACTCCAACCAACTCCGCCATGGAGCACTTTGCCGGCGCGCTTGCCATGACGAACGTCTCAAACTCGACTACATCACTGTCGATCCCCCATGCATACGTTGACAAGGAAGAACACCACATTTGTGTTATCTCTTGTTGCTAACAATAGTGTGCAAACAATCAAATAGTGTTGAACCCATCTAATGACGACAAAAGTGCGTACAACCTCCATCCTTTCCTTAGCAACGACTGTAACATGTATATGTGTGGGAAGCACGTGCGATGGGCACCTCACACTCTGTCTTACTCGCACACAATCATTGTGCCACTTCCACCGTACAGGCACGCAATGCTCATAGCTTGGAAGGTGGGCATGCCAATTCTTCATCCGCATGAGTTCAACAACCCCATGTAGCAAGCTTTGTTTGCTCCATTAACTGTATGTGATGCCCGTGTAGTATTTTGTGCATTTTCTCCCATGCACCCATGCACATCATCTATATTACGCCTGGTGCCTCCTCGTGAAAGCTCTGCCTTCAACGTACTGTATGCGATAACATCTCAAAAAACACTAGTGCCCACGCTAGTGCCACTCACCTTTACACTGATAACACCTTCCACGCCTTTCACATCGACAGCTAGTGTAGGTTAAATTCACCACTCAACCTCTACCATAAGAACAAACAGTGGCTTGGGCAAGGAGTTTTGGATGATTGCACGTGATGTCGAGCTCGTCAAGGCCACATTGGACATTGTCTCTGACGATTGTAGAGGTATTGGTTAGTGTAACGGACTAAATGATGCTTTGGTCATGGTTCTTTTGATAATTTTGGCTTTCACAGGATACTTGAAAAGCTCCTAAGTGGGGAAACGCTTTGGCGCCATTCAGAATGTCTAAAAAATGGCTTAAGCCATGGTGGGAAGGACAACACCATTCAGCTGCTTTCTTCAAACAAGTCTGTTGACATGGATGATGTAGTCATCATGATGAAAAAGATGAAATAGGAGCAAACCATTTGTGAGGATTAAGTGTACTTGTTGGGCCTTCTTTACAAGCGCGTGACAGATGACATCCTAAGATGCCACCTTAAGGGGAGTATGGAATGTGCCATGCATTTTAGAAATGACACCAATGGTAGTGTACCATGCGGTGGAGGTACCAAAACTACCCTTGAGGCAAGTTATATTGGCTTGGAATAAATCATAAGTAATGTTGTTGTTTGTGAGGTGCTTGTTGAAGATGTTGGATTACGTTTTGAGGAGGACAACTTTGAGGAGGATTATTCATCATGTATTGAAAATGTATTGTATCGTTAACTTTTACTGTAATTACTTCACATTTCCCCAACAATTTTCACTCTCATAACATGCATGATTACATCTTCTCCCCATCCACTTGCCACTTGCACTCGTCTTAGTCTTTCTCTATTGTTCTCAATATCCAAAGACTATGCATAATCCACACCTCATGCCAGGTCCTCACAACTTTGAATGAGGTTGTGCATTATCAAACATGATTGAGGCAACATGGCCTAAAAATTAACTTACTAGACTGAGATACCTTGGCAAATGTTGAGTAAAATCTTGAGAACACCAAATCCCCTCTCTATCATGTTGTGCGCACTAGCATGATGAAGGTAGAAGAGTTCTTCATGGTCTCAAGGACCATGTGTTCCCTCTTTACATTCACACAATTTGTCATGTCTCCCATAGAACAATGTCATCAACTTACAACCTTTGAGGAAGGCCGCATCAACAAGAACGTTAGTGTCATATCGCAAGTAGAAACCACGTGCCAACACATTCGTGAAGATCTTAGCATCATTCACACATTCCTCCCAACGTTTCCACGACGCAAGCGCATTTTACGTGACCTACGGGTGTTATTTAACTTAAGAATCACGCCGTTCTTGGCCAATGATCACTCTAACGTGACTTTTGTCAATCGCGCCAATGGAATGCTCAAACCAAGGCATATAGTCTAGGAAACCTTGCCATGCAATCGCTTGTTAATCTTGCAACCGTGGTTTTTGGATGATGAGGACTTATGCCAAGGTTAGAGCATGCTTGAATTCACAAAGAATGCTTTGTATTGAAGGGTTCCAGTGTTGGAGTATTTCTGCCAACTAACATAAACTCATGGTATAACCCACATATTGTAACCACATAAACACCTTCTCCTCCATAGTTAGGGGTGAATCATGAATGACTTGTGGTAAGACAAGTTCAAGAATGATCGATGTTCATGACTGCATTGTCATTCGGGTTATGTTGTAAAAGCGCTTTGGGTGGACACGCATGAGCTCATGCAACCATGTTATTCCACTATAGGTTGACGTGAGCTTGGGCTACCACTAGAAATGGTTATGGAGACAGCAACATGTCATTGACAATGTCAAACAGGACTTGTACTAGTAGAGTACGTCTTATGCCACTAAATATTGAATGATGTCATGCTTCTCTATCTTTTTTCAGTGAAGACAATCCATGGTGGGCTGTCATGTTGAGGTTGGACGGTGTCGAGTTTCTCTTTGTACGTAGTCCTTAAAGGGGTCCAACACCTTTAAAGTAGGATTTGATAACAAAAAAAGATCATTTTCCATTGAACATGGGCTTGAATCTTGCAACAGCATGGAACAACATTGAGAAGTACATGTCATGTTGTCCCACAAAATCCATCAGTGTACTAAATGAAGAAAAGCGGTTACAACTTATGTTGTAACCAATTATGAATAACATGATCAATGATTGGTTCCAATGATCATTCATTGATGCTCATACCTTGACTAGTAGATTGAAACATAACGTACTAGACTCTTGAAACCAAGCAAAAACATTACATAGGAAGCTTGGTCTCATGGCAAAAACCTGATAACATTAAGTGTCTTTAACTTTCCACCTATGTTGTTCAGCTGCCCAAAGGAAAAAATTGTTAAAATTATGTGGATAGAGTGACCAATACCACAAAGGACATGTAATGTTCTTCCTCAATGTGGTCAATTTTTACTCCACAAAAATCTAGATTCACATGCCTCTATCCTTTAATGAGACAAAAATTCACCTTCCTTCAAAAGGGAACATCTTAAGGTCCACTACCGTAGACAAGGAAGGTGCCCGATCGTTCAAAAAGATTCAAATCTTAAACCTTACATGTGCTTTTTGGGAAACTCATTCACGTAATGATTTTGAGAAATAAATAGGGTATGGTGTAAAAATGTTGGAAGTACACGCTTGTAATGTGAATTACAAAAATAGCAGAAGGGACACAAGGGATCGCTTGTAGAGAATTATGGTAATGCACAAACATCTTTAGCCGAGTTCAATGGGGAACTAGATGAGTGTAAAAGGATTTTTTTAACATCATTTTTCTAATAAAAGAGAAAGAATATTTTATATGTAAAGTGGTTAATGGAAGCTTGATCCACTGTCAAGAAATGTTAGTGATTGAGGTCCTTTGACCTCAATTTATGTCACATAGCTGCATAAAAGCAAGAGACTGATTTTATCAAAATGATGTGATCAATGTGCACCTTTCACCTAAAAATAAAGTATAAAACTTCCTTAACATCAATGAAGAGACCTAAAATTGAACATAGACACCAATACCAGGAATAAGAAAGATGCTAACTGCATATGATCTATGACTAACAGTATCTACCATAAAATCAACCAATTGTTTTGAAAATGTTGGAAGCAAAATCATAGAAAAAAAGAAGTACTGAAATGTTGAATTTGAATACCACATTGTATCAATAATGGTTTTAAGAAGAATTAAATTAATGGAGAGTACATTATTATTTATGATATAAAAATCCATTCACCCTGAAGCATTTAGAATATATTTTGAAATCGAAAAAGGAAATGGGAGAACATTAATGTCATATTAGTGTTTTGATATAATCACAATTGTTTCTCACATAAATGTGATTTCCATTGAATTCAAGAGAAAATGTTTGATAAGAAAATGGAATTGTTTTTCATGAATTGTTTAATGGAATGGAAGACAATTATGTTAGATCTTGAACAACAATGAAAGTTACTCTTCTTTTAAAAAACATACGTCACACGGATATACAAAATACGACCTAATTATAAAAAATAAGATCGCTTAATATAAAATGTTTCCAACGATGTGACATTCCTATGAAATTGGAAACACATTGAATTCCTCATTCAATTCAAGTGGGTTTACTTAAAGTTATATATGATTACATCGAGACTAAAAGATATTGAAGAAAAAGAACTTATATGTAATGCAAACCTTTGTTTTAAGTAAAAGGAAAACAAATATCAACATTCAACGAACGGAAAAACAAGTTGAGATGTAAAGATCAAGGAGGAGATCAATATAAAGAGAAAGAAAGGGGGGGAGAGCGATAGAAGAGAGAGAGAGAGAGAGAGAGAGAGAGAGAGAGAGAGAGAGGGAGGGGGGAGAGAGAGAGAGCGAAAGAGAGAGAGAGAGAGAGAGAGAGAGAGAGAGAGAGATATTGAGAGAGAGATAGATGGAGATAAATAGAGAAAGAAAGAGAGAGAGATAAAGAGAGGGATAGAGAGACCAAGAGAGAGATAGAGAGAGAGGGAAATACAGAGGGTGAGATAGGGAGAGAGTCCTAAAGAGAGAGAGAGAGAGGGAGATTGTGAATGAGAGAGATAGAGAGAAGGAAAGAGAGAGAGAGAGAGAGAGAGAGAGAGAGAGAAGAGAAGAGAGAGAGAGAGAGAGTGTGTGTGTGTGTGTGTGAGAGAGAGAGAGAGAGAGAGAGAGAGAGAGAGAGGAGTAACAGTAAAACGTTTCATAAATTAGATTTTGGTGGAGAAGAGGAGAGAGTTTTAAGAAGATAAGTAGCAAGTATCCAAAATGATGATATGGACGTTGAATGAAGAAAACATATGATACATCAAAGTTGGGAGAGGAAGGAAAGAAATAATTCATTGAAGTGAAGCAATATAGACAAGAAAATACAAATAGAGAAGAATATGAGGAGATAGAAAGTTTAAAAGAAAATGAGCGACCTCCTTGAATTCCATATGTCTCCCATATTTTATTCTTGAGTTCTTTTGCTTTTTATAAGGAATTAAAGAGACAGAAAAACTAATCAGATAGAGGCAAGGAATGAGAGATGAGGATAGAGATAGGAGTATCATGTAGTGGTACAACAAGCCAAACTCAAGGGTGAGATAATGTAAAACTTAATGAGAGAAACATGGGGATATTTCTGAATGAATCACGAAAACCAGGAAAACATATATCTGTTTATAAGGACTTATCCAAAAGAAGAGACTAATAGATGTATGTTTGAAATGATGTATGTATATGTTTATGAAGAAATGACAGCAGATGTATAAATGAATAGAATTAAAGGTTCCTCAACATGTAGGCATTTCAAAAGTTTGATGTATATGTGTATTATGTTTAGAAGTTAAGGAATATAGAAAGATTGATGTATGAATACGTGGATACATAGATGTTGAATAAGAAACTAACAATTATACTAAATATTATGAAACAAAATATCAGAATATACGTAAAATGATGAGTCTATAGACACATTGATAGATATATATGCATGTGTTGAAGAACATGTAAATACTTATATGTATTGATAATCATAATTCATGCACTTTCTTAATATAAGGAGACATTCACATCAATATTTGGCCCCTTGTAGGTAGAAAAGGTATGCACTACTGTTTTGTGAAGTTTATTGATATCACATAGGATTTGTAAAAAATGAAGAACATCAACGCATGATTCGTTTTTTTTTAATACTTTTTACATTATTAATAAGGATACCTTCTTCATTCACACTCTTCATATGGTGGAGGATCTCAAAATCTAGTTGCTCCACTTGTATACTACACATACATCGGGGGAGTGGACCAATGAGTGATTATAAGAGGGGATGAAATATAAGTTAATTGTGGCATGATTGACAGCGATGAATGGATTGTTTCACAAACCACATGTTTCTGCTTGCTGTAACAATCCCCTTTGAAACTAAGAGTATTTTTGAGGGGGGAAAAAGGTGATGTAACATATGGGGTACTCAAAACATGGAAATGATCTTCTTTCCATGGTGCAACATCATAGACCATTCTTGACATACCTTTCATGATTTTTTTAGGGTCATTTAGAGAATGAACAAAGGATGACATGGTAAACAAATTTGTTTCATGAGAATGTACAATCAAATGCACTCAAAATTATTAAGAAAAGGTAAGATAGGACATGATGGACGAGATTAGACATGGAATTCCACATCTCTATGATATAGCGCTTGATGACAGGGAAACACAATTTGACACTTTCATCTTGAAAGATGAGGGGGTGGCCAATGGCCACCTCTTCTCAAAGCAAGAGCTAGCAAATGGCTGCTCACTTTTAGGTTGTTTAATAGCTGGCAACAAACTAGGAACACTACCAATAACCAGCTTGATGATTGGGAAGGTCTAGTTGGCCACCTCTTGGCTGCATATCTTGATGTCTCCTTGCTTTACTATGAAAATAATGCAAGGCATCATGAGCTTAAGCTAATGTGTTCAAGTCCTATCTTGTTCTCCCATAGGAATCACATAGGCTGAGTAATTTAAGAAAAGGAGTGCATGTGAATAGTGCCAAAGACAGAAAAAATCGGCTCATGGAAAAAATTATCGTTGCTTTTGAGGAGCACTTTTGTGATAATGCATTAAGTACATTAGCAACATTTGAAGACGACAAAATTTCAAGTTCCATAACAAAGAATAGGTCCAACATCGCATGTGTGAGGTTATGGTGCCTCATTTATGGCATTACATGATAGGAAATGATTAATGTGGAGATGAGATCACAAAGATGAAGATATTTAGGTAAATTTACATGGGATATTGATGAAAGATTCTCCTCTAGTAATATAGAGGTATATGTTTGTATTGTTTGCAGTGAAAAGCATGGCAAAAAACCTAGAATCGCTTTCATTAAATTTATGTCATAGTGCTAATGACACTTTGACTGACCTTACAATGCTTTTGGTGAATAGAGAGATGATTAAATATTGTGACTTGATTCAACAATTGTCCATTTGCCAATTGTGGTACAATTTGAAGCCTTTAAAATCATGTTATATAGCTCATCATGAGCTCTTTAATTTTTTTTACAATTTTACCTATTTTCTTTCCTTTCCTATGAGGCTCTTTCCTTTTTTTGGAACGTGTCTAGTTGTCTCCACCAAACAATCCTTTCACTACAATTTAACTTCTTATCTCCTCCTTTGCACCTTGAAGTACACGATTGAGCATTTAACAAGGAAGCTCAAAACCCATGTGTGCATAGGGAAAAAATAGGATTGTGGGGTCTCCATTTCCTCGGGATTCAGGAAGTTGGCATTACTTAGTTAAAAAAGCATGAAATTAAATGAAGATGATATGAAGGACGAAAAAAGTTTTATTAAATGAGAGTAATGGTAAGAGAGGCATGTCTGGAGATGAAAGTTGAAGATCGCCTTCCTTCTTTCATTAGTTCTCATTAAGCGATATGCATAAGTTTTTGTTATTATTATTATCTACTAATATGTTTTCTTGGGTTGAAAGCGATACTTATTGACTTGAATCAGGGTAAAATAGGTTCAATGACAACCATTTTGTTTGCGTTCATTGAGACAAATGTTTTACTCATCTTTTCGACTAGGTGATCATGTTAACAATACGTGCAAAGTGGTTTCTTGGGTTACGATGGCATTTAAAAATAGAAACCAACTGTCTTATTACCTCACGTATTGTGAGACAAAGGAAAATACCTCTTGGTGGTTGTGAGCTCTACTAAGTCATGATGTATATGCTAATCACACATAAAGACGACATGGAATGTGTCTCACTACCCAAGACCAACAAGGTTTAGCTAGTTAATGATTATAACATGCCTTTGGAAGTATAATTTTTGGGAGCTTTTGTTCTTGTTTTTGATAACAAAAGAAAGAAAATTAGAATGCATGTCATGCAAAAGTTAGAGGAAAAGGAAGCGGTAGGAAGAGATTAAGTACTCTTTGAGCATGTGTACGGGCAAACGAAGAGTTTCCAGGAAAATCATATCTTGCTTTGGGAAGACCAACAAGAAGGAGAGCACAAGGTTGAATATTTCAACCAATTACTTGAATAACGCATGTTGTAGGTGAAGTTTTAAAAAGCCATCAACAATGATGACGATATGGAAAGTAGCAAGGTTTCTAAACAAAAACATAGAAGAATTGTTTTTAAAAAGTTAGGAAGATAATTCAATAGTAGAGGCAAATTGTTGTGTTGAATAGAATTTCATCAAG
>SZWC01002480.1:92869-105369 GCA_023375785.1 Penium margaritaceum | reverse complement strand
AAGCTCCTACCTGGAGATTAACACTAGGGATCACCCTTGATTAGTTTAAATGCTTCAATGATGTGAATAGCTCGTTATTTACTAATATCTTTCAGTATAATGTTCGTGTAGATACTCGCTGCCTTTTTCGTTTTACCGCCGTATCCTGGACTCATGTGTGTGACGTCCTCTCGGCATCGCCGATGGTCGACGCGACTGGGTCCCGATGCGCCTCGCGAACACTAAATCGGTACGGTTTCGGGCCAGGCCTCGCATGCATTGCTTGCGCAGAGATGGAGCCGTTGATGTTTCCGAGGCGAGCAGAGTTCTGGGCAGCTGCTTTGAGGGACAAGCGAAGTCTGTGCTTGCTGTTCAACGAATCACGCACCGTAGAGCATGGTCGAGCCGGAGCAACCACGATTTCTCCCGCGAATGCAGGGAGAGGAGGCGGCCTTGATGCGAGGCCAAGGGGGGGCCCCGCCTGTGTCTAGTAGAATCCGCAACCTCCGCGACTAGGGGAGACGACCGATCGCAACGACACCGTTCCGAAAGATGAAACTCGCTCCAATCAGTCCTTTTTTCGTGTTGGATAAGAAGTGCCCATATCGTCAGGAAGCTCAGCATGGTCGTATTGCACACTGCGATCACAAAGACAGGCACTGCACAGGTGCACGGCAGTAAAGCCGACATTGTGCCTTCAAGTAACTCTACAGATTTGCGTTGATGAAATTCATTTTATTTCACTAATTTAAAGGTTGGAAAACACATACTTTATGCTCATTTATCCCTTTAGACATATTATCTCAAAAGGAAGTTTGTGAAAAATTGATGAATAATTCAAATATGAAACCATTTTTGGGAGGCCTTTTAGAAGTTTTATTTCCAAAATCTAAGATTTGTTTTCAATTTAAGATGCTTAAATCATACTAAGATGAAATTAATAACCTTTATAAATCAAAATTTCATGTTTTTTTTTCAAAATAAACACCTTACATTATTGCATCAAAAAAATTCAAAAAAGTAAGAATTCATCAATAGGGTCCTTAGAATTCGGATTTACTATTTACTATATTTAAGTTAAAAAAACTATCATTTAATATAAAAATATACCGTGCCACATGTCCTCCTTACATCCATGGGAAAAACACAATAACCTCAAACAAACACCTTGGTTCACAAATTCATGTTTGACATCTTAAAAAAAGCCATAAATGTTTCTTCTTTGCCAAGGAAAGTTTGTATGTATCATCTAATAAAAAACATTGATGTATAGAATGATTCCATGCTACCCATGGTTCTAATATGGTCTTGTTCGATTACCCACTTTACTCACCAACAACATGGATTACCCACGCTTTGTAACAACTTGTGTCTTGGTCCACAGACCACAAATCGAAGTGTGTATATAGTTCCCAGTTATGAGGAAACAGAAACACATTCTTGATCATAAACCCATGTGTTTTCAAAACTGGGTTATCATAGTCTTAAATTTTCTTTGTTTAGTGAATTCATTCCTCCTTTGATTTCTTTATTAGGTGTGTGGTATGCCAGTGTGATCATGAAATTGTTAATGTGTGGTTGTCCACAAAGCTAAGTCAACACATCTAATAGATTTGCTTCATTATAGTCACCGACTCTTTGTGCATTCTAAGAGGGGCATTGTTTAGGGTCACCGTCCTCGCTCATCATTGCGAAACAATGACATCAACTTGGGTATGCGCTACCGAAGTGAACCATGCACGTGTGTTCCATAACTCACAATTTATGAAGGCGCACACTTATCCATCCCATGGAGTACAACGATGCGGGTGCCACACATATGCCATGTTGGCACATTTAAGGGGTCTATTCCCATAGCCAATATGTTGGTCCTATTCATTCCCCAACGTGAAATCAGACGTGTTTTCCATTTTGGATGAAATGATAGATAATTTTATTATTATTTCAATGTTTCAAAAGCTGCTCACCGTTAAGAGCCTCATGAGACATGCATCCACAGTTGACTATGTTGTGTGACATGGTCAACCTCAGTCTTGCCCCCATGGTCCTTTAGATACGATCCCAGTTAATTTATTGCATGTGAGTGTAATTCTTACGCCATGTGGATAACTTTGGCTAACTATGGGTATGCCCTCCATTTCTTAATGCACTAGCTCACCATGGTGCTTGTGCATATTCTTAACTCGAATAAATGGGCATGATGGACATGAAGGTGACGGTCAGGTGGATACAATGCATATGAACATGCATTTTGAAGCATGCGATACCTTGTAGGAGTTCGATGGATCCTCCATCATTTGCTTCTACATAATCTTGAAAACAAACATTGCCAATTGCGATAAGGAGGGGAAATCTTGCATCTCCCAAATCTACACGACTGACTTTGTCTTGAATGACTACAAGGAAGCTTATCGGGTTAAGCACCAGCCTATGAATGAAAGTGTGCCCCACTCCGACCTCTCTTGACGAAGGAGAATAGTGTAAAGTGGGGTTGAAAAATGGATTACAAGTGAGGACTTTCTCCCTTAGTGATACGGGTGTATTACAATCATGGAAATAAGTATACTATCTGTGATGACTACATAAGAATTGCTCCTCCATGCAAATGCGGTACATGTGTTTTGTCAAACTTATTGTAAATTGTTTTTGTGACAGTTTTGCCAACAATGCCATTTCTATTATGGCTTTTATCACTCGGTTATAAAAATACAACTGAACACCTCCTTTCAGGAAATCTTGAAATGCCGTTGTTGAGAAAACGGGGACTAAGCCCAAGAAGCATCTGATAATGAACATGACCGTCAACTTCCCTGGCAATGATGCTATCATAATCATAGAAGCATGTTGCAAGGCCATGCTAAACTAAAGTCGGTCCACATACATGCATGTCAGCTTCATGAGATAAAAAACAACATCGCTAGAGGCCTTTTGTGCATCGTGGAGGCAGGCAAAATACAAGTGGCAGTTACAAATATGTGGGCAAAAGAACACCAATAAGGTCAACGTTACATTTTTCATGGACGACAAAAAATGTTGTAGGTTTGGCACAAACGATGACCTGTGAAGGAAGGCAACATGGGTGTTGCGCCATAATGAGTCCATCGTGTGAAAGAAGTTATGTACCTCCTTTCAAGGCTTTCAGGCAGATAAGGGAAGTGTGATCACACAAGAATTTATGAATACATCTATGAATCAAGCAAAGACGAAGGCCCAAGCTAAGCGCATTGGTAAGAAGCGCATTTGCAACTGTAAATATGTTCAAGCCTTTTGTCCATGTTCACATCTTCTCACACGTCAAAACATTTCATATAGATTTTTCTCCTCTCCATGCCACTATATCGTAATTGAAAAAGGTTAATAAACACATAATGATATATCTTGAGCAACACAATCACTACCTCTTCTTTCATATGTTCACAACTTAAGGTGCATATAGGAATGGTTGGCCACATGTTAAGCAGTTGTGGAGCATGGACGTACATTGATTAGAAAAGGGACTCAAACATGTGTTTTGCTTACAAAACACTAACAAGTGAACAACCATGTTGTTCGCAAGGCATGGGTTATTTGTACACAAGTTGACAACGATAAGTAAGAGTGGCTATTTTGAGTGATTACACAGGGGTACTCGATAGCATGCCAGAGCTTGACCAAAGTTATGCAAAGTACGGATGTCGAATTGATTACCGTGAGGAAGAGTACTATACTAGACGATGTTTGCACCTTTTGTGGTGAACACTCCTAGGATAACAAAATGCTAAATGTGGGAACCAAAAGAGCCAATATCATATGAGGGCATACATGTGCCTTTATGGAGAACGCGTTTGTTTGGGTGCATATTGAGTTGTTTTCTTCCTTCACCAAAGCTTACAAGTATTGCTTTTGAGATGGCCACGAATCCTGCCTGTCAATGAAATAGTGCTACCTAATCATGTGTTCAATGTTGTTTGAAACAGAAATGACGTCTTGTAAATTTGGTTCCCTTGACTCTTGCCATATGGAAACTATTCACTTGTATCCACATCATTTATTTGCTCAAAACAACCCATTTTGTGAAGGTTATTTTTTTGTTTAACTTTGTTTCTTGACCTATGAATATAAGACCCGCTGAATACTATTAGTCAAGGGAGTGCTGTAGCCCCTCATGAAACACACTAAGTAATAGGTGCTCAGCCATGGTGGCCTCTTAGACATTGTGTAAGAGGCCACCATGGCTATAGCAAGAACTCACATACTTGTGCCGATTTGGTACTTGAAAATGACATAGTCGAAACTCCCATTAGAGGCTATAGCAAGAACTCACATAGCTTGCTATGAACTCATTTTTTATGGCTCAGCTCAGACTTTCCACCTTGAAAGGCCCAGATTTTAACTGGTAAAGTGTGCCTAGAAGGTGTGAAAGGAAGTTCAAATGGAAGCATTCACATGAGGAAAATGCATGCCTCCTTGAGTAGAGGCTTGTAGAATGTTGCACAAACTTGATAGTCAAGTGGGAGTACACCTGACTCAGGTGCAAGCATGGAGCTTGGCGAGAAGTGGCAACCGCTTTGAGTCGATAGTCTGGAGGGACGACTTAGCGCGTCTCGATCATTGCCATGTGAACAACGTACTTAGAGAGTTGTGGTGTAAGCATCACAGTTACGATAATCAACTAACCACATGTGATCATGTGGTAGCATCAATACGTAAGAACAAAGCCTATAACACAAGAAGCTTATTGAGAAGCTAAACCTTAGAAATACATAAAGCTTGAGTAGGATGGAAGTTTCCTTCTGGGTCACATTTAAGCAAGCAGACAACCAAGGTTGAAAGGAAACTTCCATAATGAGGAAGCGCCCCCTGTAAGGAAGGTTTCCTTTTGCAAGAGTATCAAATATCAACGGTTCATGCTCAGTAAAAGGATCTTTGAGATGTAAGCATTTTATCTACTGTGATCAATAACTTTCATTCATCTGTTAGAGGCCATATGATTCAAGGTTTTGAGGCACGGTGATGGCCTTCTTATACAAAGCCATGTTGCTAGCTTCGTTGCAAGAATCGCAGTTACATTGATACTTCACCATGGACGAAAGGAAGCTTCTCAAACTACCATTAGGGCAATCAGCTTGTCGGGGCCACCTGTATGAAAGGTAGTGGTTGTGGCCTACTCATCCATCATTAGTGTGTCATCTTCATAGGAGTTATATCGTATTTTGAAGGTAGTATTATGTACGTATGTTGGTAGTCGTATCATGCCCTTAGGAAACATTACGAGCCAAACACAATACAATGGTGAAAGAGCATTTGTGACATGAGAGAATGACTATACATGTTTTCTTCTTCATCCCAACCCAACATTGGGTTTTGTTTCATCTCAAACCATGCATCTTATTGTGGGTAATTAAAGGCATAGTGATACAAAAGTAAAATATTTTGCCACATTACGACCAAAATAATTGGTAAGAAAAGTGGACAAAAAGTAGTCTATTATCGATCGGACATGAGGATAACATAGAATGTCATGGAAATTGCGTCCATTAATTTGAGGTTTTATGAGGGCGAACATGAGGTTTGTGAACATGGGTATCAAGGACATTGCATTTGGTTGGCATCGATCTTTCACACATGTGGGGGTGCCCTTATCTACGAGGAGAAATTCTCAATAAAATTTTAACTTAACTCATGCCTCCACGAATTCATTTATTAAGTGTAAGGTTCATGGTCCTACTTCATTGGCCTCCCAAACTTCTTGTTTGTAGCAGATTATCTTCTTCATGTTTGCTCATGCGATTGCTTGGATGTTTGTAGCACCGCTGTGTACTTTTTGGGGTGTGTCCTCATAATTTCAAAAAATCTTACGGACCATGGTTGTTGTATTGTGCTACTATGTGTAAGAATTTACAAATAATCGCATGGAATTCTTCTTAGTCTAGTAGGAACATAACATCCATGCTGAGGACAATAATATAGAATCTTTGGCTTCAATCAGATGCTTCGTTTTCATGGATTCACACAATTAGGTGGTTAAAAACTTGGAATGGGCTTGCCTTGCTTCCATGCTAGTTGTTTCAATTTCATTCAAGACGTGGCCTCAATCCGCTTTTGGACATCCGTCTTACTTGTACTAGCTATGTGAAGATCCATTCTTCTTTTCGTGTGATCCACGTTGAGTGTGCCTCCATAGGGTCAAATTAGTGAAGAGAACCCTAATTTTCATGTTCAACCTTGTTCATGCACTTCTCTCTTGCCATGATGATAAAGAAGATAAGGATTGGTTAATAATAGTGGGAAATGTGTGAGTTGAACAAAATGAATGCAAGATTCACTTCGTGCTATGCCTCAAACATTGTGAAATCTCACACTTGATCGATAGTTGGAAGGATGCATCTACATTATCCAAGTTCAAAGTGAAATATTATGGATGATGATATGTGAGTGACATTATCAGAGTGCACGGGAAACGATGGACAAAAGACATATTATGTGATCTTTCATTGGTTTGGTAAATGTGGATCAAGTTATGCAATTTTCAACATTGTTTGTGTTTTTCAAAATTGTTTATTCACAGTGGTGTGCACTTTAATGAAGAAATGATCATGTCATCTTCACCTTTTGATGGGTCTTAAGTGCTGCTTTATAACTTGTTTCTTCGGCATGCAACATATGAGGATGGTGACACATTTTTTAAGTGAAGATAATTCTTCGAGCTTAAGCTTCATTATGCCTTTTCCTCGAGGTTCCATCATTGCTCTTGTTCGAGCTTTAACAATATTTTTTAGTCAGGTTTTGTAACCTGAGTTCTAGTCACCTCTTTTCTTTACTTTGGTTGGAGTGCACACCGAGCATAATCAGTTGGAAAAGCACAAATCTACCTTACAAATGTCGATCTTTTGATTCGTTTCTCTTCATAGTTCTTAAAGTATGATTTGGTCTCTAACTGTGTGTAACCACGTCATAACATCCATGAAAGGCAGGCAAAATTGAATTAGCTTACTAAATACATCAATGAATGGGGGTTAAATAAGAAAAGTATGAATGATTCAATACGTCCATTATTCCAAGTACTTAGTTTAGTCTTTAGATTTCAAACGGATGAGCTATGTGATTGTTTAAAAGTTCATTATGTTTACTCTTCTTGAATGATGACAACCTTTCATTGATTCATGCAAATCTATGATTAAATATTTTATATAACTGATTCATCTTCACCATAAGCACCATCATGACCTAAACATAAAAGTGCATATAATCATCTCATAAAGTATCCAATCCTCATTGCTCATTTGGTATCATTCCACATGATTATGTTTTAGGAGGGAAAATCCACATGAGAAATGTGTAGCTATGCTTTAGAAAGTGTATTATTTTAATCATAAATCAATTGGAAAAAATGTTTTATGTTTTTCTTATCATGCGTAGCATAGATGCAAGTATGGTAAGAAAAATTGCTTTCCATGGGACACAACATTATTGAAAAATGCACATTTTCCCATGTAATTTAACTAAAAAAATTACTACATGTGGTTCTTTACTTCCAATAACAAATGTTTTCAAATTTAATTTTGGTAAACAAAATGTTTAGAAGATACTTGAGCCCACGTTTTGGTCACATGGAGCAATTTCAAGAGAACATTTTTAATGCACGTTTTTTGCAACAATGTTGTAATTACGTGAGAGAAATATGATTAAGTTGACAATTTGTGTTGAAAACCAATAGAAGGGTTGTAACATTTTTAGGAGAGGTTTTAATTGCTTAATTCAGATATGAAAGTGAATGGTTAGGATTCATGAGTTTTTTGTGCAGTATATTTCATTGAAGTGCCTTTCATAGTATTCTAGATATCTCTTAAAACGTCTCCACATAGTTTCCTTATGTTTGAAAGTTTATCAGTAATGACCAAAAGAATAAGAGTTTGAAACAAATTTCAATTAGAAAGTTTAAAAATCGTTTTTTATTTCATTTTATGAATGATATATATCAATCATGGATGTAGTTGTATGCTAGAAGAGTGTGAAATGTCTTGCATGATGAATTTGTTAATGTTCAAATAGAGTTGGTATGGATTTTTCGTAATGGAATTCTACATATTGTATCGAATGGGAAGTAATGAATATAGTTAACATGTGCATGAAGTAATTTGGAATAATTTTAAATTATTTATTTTCCATTGTTGACAGATTTATATGTCAAGTAAAGTTTATGTAAGAAAACATCGAGAGAACATATTTGAGGCCACGTCATTGTAAAAAAAGGGGAAAATGAAAAGATTATTAGAGTTTTATGAATATATAATTTTATGGAATTGTAGAAAAAATGGATATGACAAGATGAGTTTCATCAGGTTTTCCATAGTTTTTTCATGTGTTGTGCAATTTCTATGACATGTAGGAATGATTGAAATTAAAATTTGAATATATATTGATGTATATAGATGCATATATATATGCATGTATATATATTGGTCGGGCTAATGGTATTACTGTCTAGAGCCGCTTGCTACGGACACAACTCGCCTCTGCTTGGTTGAATAAGGGAATAGACAAATTGGGTCATTGGCTGTGAACGATGAGAGCGCATCATGGGGCCATAGCAGGCTCAAGGGGGGCCTGGCTTGAGCAACTTGATGCTTATGCAGCTTGGCGAATTCCATTCCAACAGTAGCCACTGAAGTCCCATTCCTACTTGCACTTGGGTCTCACTACCTACCGATGCAAGTTTGAATACCGGACCTCTTGGGACAAAGTTGGAGTTGCATCCTGTGCGCCAAGAAGAGAATAAAAATTTAAGGAAGCCAATGATTAAGTTTTTTTTTCAATTTGTACCATTCAAATTTGAAGAAGTTGTCTCGTAAAATGTCGTATTGAGAGTCTGGATATAATTCCACTACATGTCACAATGAGGGGAAATCAATTTATGAAGGGATGGATTGCTAAGTGTCAAAACAATGGAATGAAGATTATAGTGGTAAAAAATTCGGACTGATGCTAGTTCGTGATAGTGTGGTATTTCTTGCCTGATAAATTTCAAGTTGGTTGCATGGTGACTCTTCATTTAGTGAAAAATTGTCATTGATTAGTTTTCTCGAGAATGTTGTCTTTTTCAGGCGAGTGATGGGTTTTCTTTTGCCTTCATTATGTCATCCTCCGTGCCTGGTCCCTGCCTGACTTTCCGTAGCTTCCCAGTGTTCGGAACGTTTTCATGCATCTGCTAAATCAGAACACTTCTGCTGCCATCGTTTCTGCTTCCGTGTTCGCAGGAACCTTGCGCCGTTGAGGCAGATCCTGCAGGGGAAAAGTATCTTGGGAAAAGTGGCGGGAAATTAGGGCGCTTAGGCGCAGACTGCCCTTTGTGTGTGCTTTTCGCACAGTAGCCTGACCGGTTTGACTCTGCCGTTGCGTTCAACACTTGCTGGTCATGCGCTGCTGCTCCCCGTCTCCTCCTCCCTCGAACCTCTACTGATGGTCGCAGGTGCTCGTCAGCGTCATGCCGCGGTCGGCTCGACCTCCGCTTCAGCTTTGATGTGCGCTGTCGTCCTCGTCTGCCCTCTGACACGATCGAGCTCTGCACAAGGGCGAGTGTTGAGAGTTCCCGAGGGCGGAAGCGGCTCTCCGCCGCGAGATCTATGGACTGCGTGCCGACAGCACCGCTCGTTGGAAACCGTCAAACGGGAACAGTCTCGCGTCCCACGCGTGGAGGATCCGCATTGCGCAGCGCACGCGCGGAGGCGGGAATTGCAGACGAAGTGCACGGGGTCTGAGTTCCTATTGAAGGGGAGTGAAGCACCACCGGCTGCAGACGAGGGGCTCAAGTCCGACCCACCAGCGGCAACGTGTGAGGACGGCAGAGGCTCCTTCGCACGAACAGATGCGTGCCGTGAGGTGTCATGCGGCGAAGTTGTGTTGGCCGCTGGATGACGTCGAATTCCGCACGGTCGTCGCACGGCCTGTCCGCCAGCCGTGCCTGCCGCTTTGGGCCTCTCCGTGGGAGGTGCCGGCCGTCCGAAGCCTGCGGGGCGACCTAGGAGGAAGGGGAGTGAGTTGTGAGTCGTGAGAGCAGGGACAGGGGGGAGGAGGAAGAGGACGAGGACGAGGACGAGGAGGAGTGGAAGCAGGAGCAAGAGGACTAGGAGGAGGAGGAAGGGCGCGACGATGAAGGTGGTGGTAGTAACATCTACGCACGGCGGCGGCGGCAAGACGTTGGTGGCGCTTGGCCTCGTGGCTGCCCTACGCTTGCGCGGGTACCGAGTGCAGCCCGTTTGCCTGGGGAGAGGCGCCGGAGTAGGAGGAGGAGGACAAGGAGGGTCGGAGGCAGAGACACGAGGTGAGGAAATTAATGGGGAGGAGGGAGGGGTAAGGGAGATTTCGGGTTGCAGGGGATCCTGGGAGGCATAGAGGGCTGTAAGGACGTGTAGAACTTTTGTAGGCGATGGCGGTCGATTGCTGGTTGCTTGATGTTTAGGACGCAGTAATTTGAGCGGTTTGTGTGACTTTTTGCAACTTCGTGCGGCGTTTTGTGCTTGGCAGCAAGGCCATTGAGAGCGTGCAAGTTGTGTGGCTAGTTGGGTTGGGGACAGGATGGCAAGGCCGTCACGGTAGAACAATTCCGGCATGCAGAGGAGAAGGAGGAGGAGGAGGGCGGGGGAGGGGGGAGGAGGAGGGGGGGGAGGGGGAGGAGTAGCAGGAGGAGGATGAGGAGGAGGACGCGGAGGAGGAATGGGGGGAGAAGGCGGACGGGGAGGAGGACGAGGATGAGGATGGGGAGAGGGTGGGGCAAGGAGGAGGAGGAAGCGGGGGGGGGGGGGGAAGAGGAGGATGAGGATGAGGATGAGGATGAGGATGAGGATGAGGATGAGGATGAGGATGAGGATGAGGATGAGGATGAGCATGAGGATGAGGATGAGGATGAGGATGAGGATGTGGATGAGGATGAGAATGAGGACGAGGAGGAGGAGGAGGAGGATAAGGGAGAAGGAAAAGGAAGGGGTCTGCTGTCAAATACACACACTGCCATCACCACGGCAAAGCTAACTCTTTACTCGCTGCCAAGACGATATTCGGGGATATGTTGGGAGAACGTGGCCAGTGGTTAGGATTTACTCAACCACCGGCGACGAGGTGGTGTCAGCGGACTAGTGGAAGGACAAGGTGCAGAGCAATGGCTAGATGCGAGAGCTGGGTTGAGGGTATGACGCTGGACACCAGGGGTGTGGGAGTGAAGTGAGGAAGTGTTTTGCCGCAAGCAAAACAGCGGTGGCAGCCGGTGGGCGGTTTTGTGGTCATGGCCCGCCGTCGCGGTACCTTGCTGGTCTCGGCGGTTTGGGGGGTAGTGTGAGGTTATGGCGGTGATGTGGCGTTGTGGTGGCGGGTGAAAGAGTAGACGGGGTGTGGGTTGCAGTTGGGGAAGGGGGGCGCCTGTGCTTGTGCTGCACAACTTGCGCAGAAGTGGTGAGGGTCGTGGCGCGTGGGGCAGCAGACGTCCTGCCTGAGTGAGGAAGGGGCAGGGCGGCAGGCCTGGGCTGTGGAAGGGCTGTGGGGCAGGGAATGCTGTGGCACTCCTGGGTGCAAAGACTGTGGGCGTGTGGGGGGAGGGGTGGTGGGTTTGTGGTTGTGGCCGGGGGTGTGTTTGCGTGCGTGCGCATATGCGCATGCGCGCGCGCGTGTGTGTTTGTGTGTGTGTGTGTGTGTGTGTGTGTGTGTGTGTGTGTGTGTGTGTGTGTGTGNATTGAGAGAGAGAGAGAGGGGGGGGGGAGGGGGGATTGTGGGTGGGAGCGATTGCGTTTTACCTTTTGAGGGGGAAAGAGGCTTTGGCAGAGCCTTGCAGCCTCTGACAATTGGTCAGCCACTTGGATTGATCCAGAGTTGTGGAGGAGAGCTGCGGTGGAGACCCATGTGGGGACGAATGGGTGAGACGCATGTGGGGACGAATGGGTGAGAGGCATGTGGGGACGAATGGGTGAGACGCATGTGGAAACGAATGGGTGAGACGCATGTGGGGACGAATGGGTGAGAGGCATGTGGGGACGAATGGGTGAGACGCATGTGGGGACGAATGGGTGAGACACATGTGGAAACGAATGGGTGAGACGCATGTGGGGACGAATGGGTGAGATGCATGTGGGGACAGATGGGTGAGACAGAAGGAAGTGGAGGCAGAGGAGGGCGGAAGCGTGGGGAGACTGTGCAATATGGCGAGGGGAGGAGGGGAGATCCTTGTACAGAGTGTGGAGGGTTGCACAGGGCTGCCTGGCATGGCCTGTTGACAGCAACCATGGCCCACGTGTCAGGTCTCCCACTCATGTGACACATGTCGCTCCTCCTCCCACTTTGTAAGCGAAAGGCTTTGGGGCCAGATTGGGTTCTGGAGGTAGAGAGAGGGGGGTGCAGGGCGGCGTCTGTTGCCTCTGCCCTGAAGTTGGCCCAGTCGCAGCTTGCATGCTCCGGATGTGGCCGTTGCTGCAGCTGTGTTGTTTGCGTTGCAATGTTGGTGTCTCTTCCTCCTCGTCCTCCTCTTCCTCCTCCTTGTCTCCCTCTGCATCCTCTCA
>SZWC01002480.1:37761-65781 GCA_023375785.1 Penium margaritaceum | reverse complement strand
ATCAGAAGGTCATCAACATAGACCAGGATGGCGGTGAACCGCTCGGGTGTCGGTAGGATGAAGAGTGAGGGGTCTGCCTCGCTCTGTACGTATCCTGCACGAGTCAAGGTGCCAGTGATCTCCCGGTTCCAACACCGTGGAGACTGCTTGAGGCCGTACAAGGACTTGCGCAAGCGCCAGACCTTGTCACCGTCCTCAAAGCCTGGTGGCTGAGCCACGTAAATCTCCTCATCCAAAGAGCCATGGAGGAATGCATTGTTCACATCCATCTGGTGTAGTTCCCAGTCATGCTGAGCCACTACACCGAACAGAGCTCGAGCTGAGGTCATGCGGCCGACAGGGGCAAAGGTGTCAGTGTAGTCGACTCCCTCAATCCGGAGAACCCCTTGACAACCAAGCGGGCCTTGTAGCGTTCCAGCGAGCCATCCGGCTTCACTTTCTTGCGAAAGAACCACTTGACCTGAATCGCCTTCCTCCCAGGGGAAAGGTCGACCAGCTCGTAGACTCTGTGCTCTCGTATGGCGCGAAGCTCATCCTTGCAAGCAGCTCGCCAGGCCTCAGCATCCTGTGATGAGAAAGCCTCCCTCAATGTGCCCGGGTCAGGCGCCATAGAGGGGGAGCTCTGCGTGGCAAGTGCTCACGCCTCGGTGTCAGGTCTGACGGCTACAAGATCAGCTGCTGCGTCACAGGCGATATGGAACTCGCGAGTGACCAGGTCGTGCCCTATAGGGCACGCTGGGTGTACCTCTAAAAGCTCAGTGCGGACACTCAGGCCTAAGGCCTTTGTGCCTGGATCACCGCTCGCGATGCTGTGAGAGGAACGCCTGGGTCCGGGACCCGATGCTCGCTGAGCTTCGGAATCTAGTGGTCGAAGGCGACCACCGGGCTCACGGGAGTAACTGGAGGTCGAGGGGCGTACCTGAGGCTCAGGAACAGGTACGACCACAGGGACAAGTACGACCACAGCTGGTGAGGGTTGAGACGAGGCAGCCGGAGATGCCGTGCGAGGAGATGCGTGTGTGGGGGATACTGAGCTCGGAGGGACAGCTGGCCTGGACACTGAGACAGGAGTGTCAGGCGACGTAGGGACAGGAGTGGGCTGGGCTGGGTCAGACACCGGAGCAGGGGTGCCAGTGGACACAAGTGATGATACAGGAGGAGGTGTGAGAGCAGCAGTACCTGTGGGGTGTGAAACAGGCTGAGCAGGCGGGATCTCTGGACCAACGGCAATGATAGCCGGGTCATCAAGTGCTGGAGATCGAGAGGGGACTCGAGCGGACACATCAGCCTGATGAGAAATGGTCACTGGCGGAGAAGTCTCCCCCATCCGCCGAGGACCCTCACAGGAAGGGACATGAGCTGCGGAGAGCGCCGTGATCGAAGCTAGATCACGGTATGTGATAGACTAAAAAAACAGCACGTCACGGGACTCAATGACACGACGGCGAGTGGGGTCCCAAAAGCGTCAGGCCTTTGACCGCGGGGAGATGCCGATGAAAGCACACAAGCGACCCCGGGGGGAGACCTTGGACCCCCGCTGGTCCTCGGTGTACCACACGGAGGCGAGGGAACCCCAGACGCACACGAGACGAAGATCAGCACGGTGGCCAAACCAGAGCTCGTACGGTGTAACATGATCCGGAAGGGGACCATGCGGGAGGCGGTTGCAGACCCATGTCATGTAGGCGAAGCCCTCGAAGGCGAAGGACTCCGGGAGACCGCACTCAGACCGCATGGCGCGGACCGCATCCTCCATGGTGCGGTTCCAGCGCTCAGAGACACCGCTCTGCTGTGGGGTAGCAGGAGCGAAGACCTGGTGAAAAGTGCCGTGCTCAGCAAAGAAGGAGTCCATCTCACCGAGGAAAGAAGGAGTCCATCTCGCCACCGCGATCCGAGCGAAAGGTGTGTAGCCTGTGGCGAGACTGACGCTCAGCCATCACGAGCCAGAGCCGAACCGCAAGGGCGGCGTCGCTCTTCTGGCGCAGACTCTAGACCCACCGCATCCGGGTGAAGTCATCAGTCAGCGTCAGAACATACCGTCCCCTCTCGGACAGGGACTCGACCGGGAGAGGACCAAGTAGGTCCGAGTGGACCAACTCGAGTGGCCTCAGCGCTCGGGAACGCGAATCAGGATAAGTGCACCGGTGCATCTTTCCCTGAGCGCAAGAAAGAGAGTCGGTCTTGGGTGGCTTCTCGAAAAAAGCCACGTCAAGACCAAGAGCGGGCTGTGTCCAGATGAGCTTTGATACAGTGTCGGAGCCCACGTGACACAGACGTCGGTGAAGCAACCGCTGGTGTTTCGGGGATAGAACACCAGTGACAAAAATGCGGCCAGAGGAGGAAGGAGAGCAAGGGGAGGACGGCCGAGCAATGTGGTACAAATCATCTATGACTGAAGCACGCAGGAAAATGCTACGGGTGTCAAGAGCAGTCACAGTCGCTGAATCAGCGGTATGCTCAACGGAGAGACCCATCAGAGTGCAGGCACGCACAGACAACAGGCTGAGCTCAAGATCAGGCACAAATAGCACGTCAGAGAGATACAGGGGGCCAGACGGACCATCAAAGCATACAACCCCAACACCGTGGACCGGTAAGGACTAACCAGAGCCTGTACGAACAGAACGGATAGTCGTGACAGGACCAAGTACCACAAAGTCACTACGACGACAGGTCATGTGGTGGGTGGCACCGGAATCGATGATCGAAGTGCCACCGGAGTCACAACTGGTGGACGTCACTGCACAACGAGCAATGGAACACTCGGCATCAGAGGGACGCTGAGCCGTCAGTGGGAAGGAACGATGTACATCACGAAGGTGAGACTCATGAATCCAGTCAGTGCAGTCAGGTCCATCGTCATCACATGCGGATTGTGCTCCCCCACACGTGTCATCACGAGTCATGAGGAAGGACGAACAAGCAGTCTGTGACCCACTCGACAATGACAACACACTCGCACCTCCGTTGAAAGCGAAGCGCCAGAAGATGACGGAGCTCGGCGATGGTGCGGTCACGTGGGTCTGGATCACTGCTGCTCGCCGGTGAGGATGTAGGAACAGCTGCAGTCATGGTCGCCGCGCGTCCAGAGGAGTGTGCGGTCGACGTGTCGGATGCCGTGTGGGCAGCATGGACAGCCTGAAGTCTGTGAGTGATGCGCTCCCAGTCAAGCGGCTGCTGGCACTCGGTGTAGCGATGGGCACCTCCACAGTTGTAGCAGTGCACGGAACGGCCACTGCTACCACTGGATGACGACTGCTCCTGACCCGATCCACGCTTTCTATTCTCCTTCTTCCCCTGGGCGGGTGCGGCAACGCCCTGCGTCTGCGTGGGTGTAGACGGGGTCGAAGAGGAGGAGGAAGATGAGGTCGTGATGGAGGTAGATGAGGGTGACTGTAGGAGGGAAGATGGTGGTGAGGCGAAGACTGCTGCAGCGAGGGAAGTCTCCTGATGTGCTACTACTGCCTCGCGGGCCGACGTCACCTGGAGGAAAAGCTGATGGGCCCAAGGGAGCAGCTGCAGGGTGGCTGAGAAGGGCTCGAGAGCAGCGTCGCTGTACCATGTGAAGATGTCGGTGTACTCCAGGCGAACTCCGAGCATGATCGTCCGAAGCGCCCACAACTGTGTGCCCCCTGAGGTCCCCAGACGGGTGTAGATACGCATGGCGCGTCGCCAGTAATCCGCCGCAGGCTCCGCTGGTCCGTGACGGAGCGAGTGGAAAGCACGAATGTGTGACGCACGCGTGGCGTGCGTCTCTATGGCCAGGAGGGACAACGCCAAATCCCAGCCTCCACGAGGATCAGCTCCGGTGCCTGTGCCAGCCTCGCCGAGGAAGGGGCGGAAGTCAATGACAGACTCGCGTGGCATGGCCTAGAAAAGTCCTCGCATGGCCGGGGCTGCTGTTAGCACCTGTGCTGGATCTGTAGACTGGTATGGGCTGTGGTAGTAAGGCCACACTCCCTCGGAAGTGGCCCACACCTGAAACAGGATCTCCCAGCAGTCAAATCCATCCTCGCTGATGTACCGTGGAGGTGGTACCTCAAAGTCCATTGGCTGCCGCTCCGTGGGGAGAGCAACCGCAGGCTGAGGAGGGCGAGAGACGTGGAAGACTCCTGGAAGAGGGTGATCACCGGGGAAGTCAGGTGACGGTCGTATTGGGGACACGGGTGGAGGTCGGATACTCGTCTGCAGCTGACGGAGGCGCTCTTGTAGGAGACGAATCTCCCGCTCCCGGGAGTCATCCTCGAAGCCTGGCATGAATGGCTCGTCATCAAGGAGGTCCGCAAGTGGTGGAGAAACCACACCAGGAGGTGAAGCAGGCGGGGTACCTGTCACGGGCACCTGAGCCGAGTGCTGGGTGGAGGCCGCAACGCCGGCAGCTCCCTCAGAAATCCGCGGAGGAGCCGTGGACTAAGCGCGTAGGAGCTCAGTGAGCGTGCGGATCGCGTCAGTCTGCTCTCGCTACAGACGACACATCTCCTCCTGCTGGCTGCGCAGGTCCTCAATGGCCTACGAGCGAGGGCTCAATACTCCTGAAGAAGAGGAGGAGGGATCAACTGGTCCCTTGTCCTTGTCGTCGGGCGAACTCATGTCGCCGCTCACTATGGGACGACAGGTCAAGTTTGCCGGATTTCAAAACTGTCTGCGTTTCTTGGGGAGTTGAAATGCTGGCAACTTTTGACTTTCCGGGTGAAAATTTGGCTAAGTGTATTGCTGACGTCAGCACAACTTGATGACGTCAGCAATCAACAATGCTGACGTCAACTGATCCCCTCCTTTTTTTTGTCACAGTTCTGCCACTACGCGGCCGCGCGGCAGCTCCGCGGAAGTTGCGCAACAGCTTCCGTCGAGCTGCTGCAACAGCTGTGCTGTCAGCTGCAGCAGCAGTTGCGTAGCTGCGTGTACAGTGGTGGCAGCAGCGGCTGCGCTGCTGCTGCTGCTGCGCGCGGCGGCTGCTGCTGCGCACGGCGCTATTGCTGCACGCTGGAGCTGCTGCTGGCTCCCGCGGTCGCGCGCTGCTGTTGGCTGCCGCCGCCGCGCGCTGCTGCTGCTGCCACTACTGCGCTGCTGTTGCCGCCGTGACTACCGCTGCTGCTGCTGTGCCGCTGCCGCTGCTGTGCTGCTGCTTCCAACGCTGCTGCTGCGCTGCTGCTGCCGCCGCTGCTGCCACGCAGCTGTGGCGGCCGCTACTACTGCGCTACTGCCGCCGCCTCCTCTGTTGCTGCTGCTCTGCTGTTGCGGCTGTGGAGGGAGGGGCGGCTGCACGCACCGTAGCCGCCACACACCTCTGCGTGGCGGTACACGCCGTTGCTGCTGCCTTAGCAACTGCGATCTCACGTGGTGGGTGGAGTACGTGGACGGCGACCGGCTGTTTCCAACAGGTCCCAGAAGGTCGGCTTTCGCGCTGACTCTCACTGCTGCTGCTCTGCTGCGTCTCTGCTGCGCAGCTCAGTGAGAACTGTCTCACTGCTCTGATACCATGAGAAAGTGCGTGGAAGCTTCCTAGCAACACAGCCGTTGATCGGGCGTCAGTGCCTGGTCAGACGGTGACGACGGTCACAGGTCGTACACGCAACGGCAAGGGTTTGGCTAGGAGACACAAGGCACAGTGTCAGAATGCTTCAATATAGCATATGCAGAGAGAGATGACAACTGACAGGTCCAGGGCATGAATACCTGCCGCGGCGCACGGCGGGTGTCGCACGCGGCAGTCCAAGGGCTGTCCTAAAACCGGCCCAAAACCACTGTTTTGGCCGTAACTCTCCGTATACATATCAGAATCCTACGCCGTCTAAACGTAGACGTGCAGAATCAAAAGACGGACGCTACGACTGGTCACATGCATGCATCCATCGACTGACAACGAGTATACAATGCAAAAACATGCAAATGAGCCTCATGCCCAGTCCGCCGAAAGGCGCCTGCAAGATGTAGAAGGCACAGGAAGGAGTCGCGGTGACATCTGGGGCTCTCGAACAGTGGTCGGTCAGCTCCAGGCAGGTAGTCCGCCGCCTGTCGTCGCGCCGATGTCACCAGGGCCGCCTGCCTCAGGGATCTGCACGAGTATGGACACGGCCGAGTGGTCACAGTAAACTGTACAGGAACGGCACAAAGCAAAACAAGACCTTGCACTCCCGCATGCGATGCCCGTCGTGTGCCGCGGCAAGTATTTATGCTATGGACTTGTCATTTGTTATCTCTCTCTACAATTGTATTCATTTTGAGTTTCGTGACACTCTGTATGGTCCCCACCCACCCCTTTGTTGGTTTTTGCGCATCTCTCATTGTACTCTGTTATGTCCTCCCGGCTTGTGTACATCGGCCTACAGATGACTGACAGCAAGACTCAACACTGCTGGATTGTCGCTCGGTGGAGCGGACGCGCGCTGAGGCCCACGCAGCTGTTGTGCTTTGTGCCGTTCCTGTACAGTTTACTGTGACCACTCGGCCGTGTCCATATTCGTGCAGATCCCTGAGGCAGGCGGCCCTGGTGACGCCGGCGCGATGAAAGGCGGCGGACTACCCGCTTGGAGCTGACCGACCATTGTTCAAGAGCCCCATATGCCACCGGGACTCCTTGCTGTGTCTTATACGTCTTGCAGGCATCTTTCAGCGGACTGGCCATGAGGCCTATTTGCATGTTTTTGCATTGTATGCTCACTGTCAGTCGATGGACGCATGCATGTGACCAGTCGTAGCGTCCGTCTTTTGATTCTGCACGTCTAGGTCCAGACGGCGCAGCATTCTAACATGTGTGCGCAGAGTTACGGCCAAAACAGTGGTTTTGGGCCGGTTTTAGGGCAGCTCTTGGACTGCCGCGTGCGACACCCGCCGTGCGCCGCGGCAGGTATTTATGCCTTGGACCTGTCATTTGTCATTTCTCTCTGCATATGCTATATTGAAGCATTCTGACTCTATGTCTTGTGTCTCCTAGCCAAACCCTTGCCATTGCGTGTACGACCTGTGACCGTCGTCACCGTCTGATCAGGCACTGACGCCCGGTCAGCGGCCGCGTTGCTAGGAAGCTTCTACGCACTTTCTCAGGTTTGGGTAGTCATAACTCTTTGATACTGTTTTTCCAGCTGTTTCTGACCGCACGACTCCGTTTGCAGCGTCAGTAGTATGGTATGGTCCAGTTTTCAGGCAAAACGGACGACGCCCAGGTTTTGGGCTGTCGGCCGTCTGGCAGGGCTCACCGAGAAAACCTTGCCTGCCAGAAATAGGTCTAGGTCTGTTTTCTGATTGGCTGGCTGGCTAGCAAAGTTAACAAGCTCTACAGAGCTAGGGGGCAGCAAAAAACTTGGACGGGTCTCCCATTGTTGGTCATTCTTCGTTCTTAATCAGTCACTTTAAGTTTTCAGTTGTTTTCTGTTGTATTCATGTCATTATCACACGGTGACCTCTGGCCTCGTTGCACACTCACATCACTGGTGCAGGTGACTGACCAGAGAGAGATGGCTTCGCCGGTTGGCTTGTCGTCACCAGAAGTTGGGAAGACGAGCCATGGAGAGACTCAACCAGAGCTTGCCGACCTCATTTGCATTTCTCTCATGCATTCGTGCACAATTGGTCATGAGCATAACTGGGTCCAGCCTCTAGTCAGATTGTTGCTTGGACGGTGACCTAGTTTATGCTAGGAAATTGTTCTGTGGGCAGGTGGGGTCGAATCCACGAGTTTCGAGGGTGGGGTCGAATCCACTAGTTTCGAGGTGAGATCGAGCTCGCTGCTCGCTTGCTCGCTCACTCCTCCGCGTAACACCTCTGTGGCGTGTGACTTGTCACTCGATCCGTTTTCTTTGACTTATCTCCAACTCCTGCTCTTGTCGAGCAATCCATGGCGTCTCTTTGCCTGTTGCTCTCCGTGCACTAGCCTACTACATTTTTTCGTCACAGTAGGCTTACCTACTGGTATCAGAGCAGCTTCGTCGAAGCAAGACTTCACACCTACATCCTGGGACCCAATTAGGAGTGTCTCTCGTGACGTTGCACGCGGACCCATAGCGCGCAACATCTCGACTGCGCAGCTAAGAGGTCACCCGGGACGGCGTCTTCAGCCTCCCATGCCCTCTTGGTTCAGCCCATTGCCTCTCGTGGCTCCTTATCATCGGTGCAAGCAGCCAGCCGTCTATTCTCGATCGGCATTCTTGCACATCTCCGGCTGGCTTCTTCAGCCAGCCCCTCCGTTCACTTGCGCCTTGATACACAGCTTGCTGCCTGCTCGTGACACGCAGCAGAAGCAGCTACCAGCCCTCGGATACGCCGCAGAAGCAACTGCCAGCTTGTGACACGCACCAGAAGCAGCTGCCCGCCCTAGGACGCCCCGCAGAAGCAACTGCCGGCCCGCAAGATGCCGCAAAAGTAGCTGCCAGCCCGTGACAGGCAGCAGAAGCATTCTCCTGCTTTCACTCTCCCTTTCTCCGCTGCCTTCATGTCACTTGCTGTCACTCGCTGTTACTCAGCCGCACTGCTACAATCTGCCAGGCCTCTAGCTATGCCCCGCAACTTGCATTCCCACAGTCCAGCAGCAGCAGCAGCGACAACCACAACAGTAGCAGCGGCGTCGGTGGCGGCGGCAAGAGTAGCATTAGCAGTAGCGGCGGCGGCGGTGGCAGCAGTAGCATCAGCAGCAGCAGCAGCAGCAGCAGTACCAGCTGCTCTAGCATCGGCACCAACACTGGCACCAGCAGCGGTGCACCTAAAACAACTGCAGCTGCAGCAGGAGCGGTAGTAACAGCAGGAGTGACAGCTAGAAGCAGCAGCTACGGCACTGCAAGACCACACACAGCAGCAGCTGCCACACACTCTCTTCCTCAGCAGCCGTACAAGCAACGTGACGGTAGCAGTAAGCAACGTAACGCGCAACTTCACTCCCAGCCTCTCTTGGTGCACAGCCTTGTAGCAGTCTCCGCACCACCATCTGGTGGTTGCCGCCGTCACGCTGGCGCACTGGGAGGATCTCAGTGGCTACTCAGGGGAGAGCTCGGTGCGGCAACGCCACATCCACCGTGATGTCGCCTCCGTCAAGACAACCTCACCGTCACAGCGAGAGCGGCCTTCCACACCGGTAAGCTCTCCTCTTTCCTATTCTCTTGGGGGGGTCGAGCACGCGCACATTAGCGCTGGGGTGGACGCTGCAGCTGCTCGCGTGTCCACTGTTATAGATCACGACGTTGTTGCCGTGGCCACCAAGATTACACGCACGGCCTTCACGGTAGTTGAAGCTACAGCAGCAACCGCTGCCACACTTGCTGCCACTGCCCAAGCTTCTCGCGCCTCCGCCTCAACCTCAGCAAGACGCGCTGCTGAGTCATACACTGAAGTCACCATTGTCGCCGGTCCGGTGGCTACTACAGCTGCAGATATCTTTACTCAGGTTGCTGCAGCCGCCTCTCCTGTTGCTTCTGCGACTGCCTCGGCTGCGTCTGCCGTGTCTGCGGCCGCTTCCTCCATTCGTACCTCCACCTCCGGTGCTGTTGCAACTGCCTCATCTGCTCCTTCAACCATCACCAGCATTGTCACAGCCGCCATCTCCATCGTTGCAGCCTTCACCACTCTTGGAGCCGTCATCACCACCGGAGCGCTTGCTCTGGTGATCCCCATCACATCCACTGTCTCCGTTCTCTCAGCTGCAGTCGCTGCTGCTGTTCCACCACTCCTTGTCTTGTTGCGCGAGCCCCCACCTGCTTCTGTTTTGTGAGGGTTCTCGGCTGTTTCTCTGTCTCCTTGCCTCCTTTCCTCTCTTGCGGGATCTTCTTGCTTGTCTGATTGGGGTCGGGCTGTCCTGCAGCACACATCCCTCGTGCCTTGGGCACGTCCAGTTTTCCCACGCCCACTGGGGCGGGGGAAACTCTGCCAAAATCTGTCCGGCAGGACCTCGTCGTCGTCACCATGCCGAGTGACGACAAATCAGTCATAGCTGACCTGCAGCGCTAGCTGCGCCTCGCTCTCGAGGCGCAGCGTGAGGCTGAGGACCGCCTCAAGCTTGCTGATGATAATCACGCCGCCTTTGCTGATGAGGTTGTAGCTATTGTGCTTAAGAGCCTCCCTGTTGCGTCCGTCCCCACCGCTGTTGCCAGCGCTAGCACCACTGCGGCTGCTTCCTCCACACCCGCTACTTCTAGCACCGCTGCCAATCCCACTCTTGTCACGCGCCAGCATGATTTTTTCTCGCAGCTGCCTGTCCTGTCTGCTGGACTCGTCTTCTCCTCCTGGGAAACCCCCTTCAACGCCTGGGCCCAGGGGGAGCATCTGTGGGAATACTATTTCCCAGCTGTCGCACCTTTTACGCCTGTCGCTGCTAAGACTACTCGCGCTTTCCGTGCCCTCATTACTGCTGCGCCAGAGACGCTTGTCGACAAGGTCGGTACCTACAATGCCGATCTTGATGTGCAGCGTCTAGCCTATCATGTTGGTGCCTACACCATGCTTTGTCGTCGCACCACAATCACTGGTCAGGTAGTCTAGAGTGCCCTCATTGTGCAGTTCAACACGCTCATAATGCATGCTGACGAGTCGGCTGATGCCTACTGGGCACGCGGGCTCAAGCTCCTTCGTGAGCTCGACGAAGCCGCGCCAGGCCAGCTAGCTACTGTCCACACCATGGTCAACATGTTGATTCCCGAGCTGTCAGACCTCCTCCGCGACGTCAAATCTGATGAGCTGCTGCGACTCGCTTCTCAGCCCGTTCCTCCTGATTCCCCACCGGGCATTGGCGCTCTCTGGGACTTTGTTGCTGATCGGCTCGCTGCTTGGTGGACCAACCTTCAGAACAAACGCCTGCACCGCGCTGTAGTCGTCGGGGTTGCTGTAGCCACCACCGCTTCCTCCTCTGCTTCTTCATCGGCTGCCTCTGCCTCCTCCACATCCTCTTCTTCCTCAGCGTCTACAGCCACCGCTCTTGCCTCCCAGGGGTGCAGGCGTGGCCGTGGTCGCGGCAAGGGCAAGGGGAAGGGCAAGGACATTGAACCATCCCGTGTCCCTGGTGCGGTTGTGTGCTAGAACTGTGGTTCCTCTGAGCATTCTGCTCGTGCGTGCCCTGCGCCTCCTGACGATCTGCACCTGGCCCGCTCCATGCGTGCCCATTGGGCTCGCACCGGCAGCTCTTCGTCTTCCTCTGCCACCAACTCCAGCTCCCCCTCCGTGTCTCGACCTGTCAGCTCCACCTCGGCACAGGTCTACTCCACCGCTGGCGTCTCCACAGCTCCACCCCCCATCCCATACCCGTGGGGTTGGCCATCGCCCTACGGAGCACTTGTGTATGCCGGGCCCCCTTCTTCGGCGTACATCCCACCTCTGTGGTTCGCACCTCCCTCGGGTTCGTCTCCTCCATCTTCCACAGCGTCCGTTGATGGAGAGCGCCAGCTGGAGCAGTCTCTTCTCCAGCGTCTTCACCTCTGCGGTCAGGGAGGTGAGAGTGTGTCTTCGTTGGCCAGAGGTCTCCCTTGTCACACTGACACTGTCCTTCGTGGGGACCCCCCTGGTCATGTTCTTGGGTTCCCGTCTGCATCTGATCCGTGGGTTGAGCACTGGCAGTATGTCATTCTTCCTCGTTGCCTATTTGTCTGTGACTCTGCTCCACCCTCTGTTGGCACTGTTGCCACCTGTGGCGTCCTTCCTGGTGTTTGTGTCTCCGGTGGCTTCTAGGTTCTCGACTCCGGGGCCACCCACCACATGACCTCTATTTGCTCAGCGTTTGTCTCATTGGGTCCCGCTGGTTCCGTCCGTTTTGTTCGTACTGGTTCTGGTCAGCTGCTGCCTGTCCAGGGCGTTGGCGTTGTCCATTTTGTTGGTCTTGGTGGCGTGCTGTTTCTGCCCGACGTGCTGTATGTGCCTTCTCTAGAGCTCAGCCTGTTGTCCGTGCCCTCCCTTGACAATCAGGGCATGTATTTCTCAGCCAGTCGGGGTGTTGGCACTGTCTGCATTCGTTCCACTGGTCGCATTGTTCTGCGAGGGGTTAAGTGTGATGAACTCTACCGTGTGCCACTCATTGCTCCCGCTCCCCAATTTGTTGGCTCCTCTCTTGCTCACGTTGCACTATCCCTCTCACCCGCTGACATCCAACTCTTGCATCGTCGTCTTGGCCATGTTCACACTGATGCCATCTCCAGCATGCTCCGTCTCCAACCTGTTGTTGGGCTATCACCCTCCACATTTCCCTCGCCCTGTCCCTCAGACTGTCTAGACTGCGCCCAAGGGAAAATGCACCGTTCTCCCCTTGCTTCCTCTGACTCCCGGTCCTCCCAACCCCTTGCTCTTGTTCACGCTGATGTCATGGGTCCTCTCTCCCATGACTTTCTTGGGGGTGTTGGGCATTATGTTTTGTGCCTCACTGATGACTTCTCCCGGTATCGCTGGGTCTTCGCTCTTTGCGAGAAGAGTGACGTCCCTGCTGTCATTGAGTCCTGGCTCCGTCAGGCTGAACGGTCTTGTCAGCGCTCCTTACGTGTCTTCCGTAGCGACCACGGCGGTGAGTTCCTTGGTCCCACCGCCCGGTTCCTTGAGTCTCAAGGGGTGTGTTTGGAGACCTCCGCTCCCTACACACCCCAACAAAATGGAGTCTCTGAGCGTTGGAATCGGACTCTTGCCGACGGCGTTCGTACCCTTCTATCTGAGTCTGGTCTTCCTCCTTTGTTTGCCTTTGAGGCCATGAGTTACATGACCTGGGTTTGGAATCGCGTCCCGCACGGGCCCCTTCCCCGCTCAATCACGCCTTTTGAACGTTGGTACGGGACCCGTGCTGACCTATGACTTGCTCGCGTCTGGGGTAGAATTGCGTCCGTCTGGCTCCCTGAGGACCTTCGTGACGGCAAACTCTCCCCGCGTGGGTGCCTCTGCCCTTTCTTGGGCGTGTCTTCCCAGTCCAAGCGTGGCGCTTCTGGGACCAGGAGCGCTAGTGCGTCATTGAGTCCCGCGATACCCTTTTCTTCGAGTCTGTCTTTCTCCGTGACCTCAGTCGTCACTCTACGTCCGCCTCCCTGCTGTCGCTCTCTCGGTTGCGGGGGGAAGTCGGGCCTGCGGCTCCCGCTATCCCTGCAGTCCTTGCTGTTGTCCCTTCCTCGCAGCCTCCACCCTCGGAGCGGCCTTCGTCATCTGGCACTGTGACTCCTTCCCCTTCTCCATCCGTGTCGTCTAGCTCGCTTGGAGCTCATGCGTCTCCTGTTTTGTCCTCTCGCGTTCCGTCTGAGTCCATTTCTCCTGCACACTCCTCAGCGGCTCCGTCCAGTTCGCTTACCCTTGTGGCATCCAGTCGTTTCACCCCTTCTCCACCGTCGCATGGTGGCCCTCCTGGTCCTGCTCCCATCGAGCCCTTTGTTTGTGGCGGGCGTCTCCGCGCGCTCCCCTCTTGTTCCTCCAGTGTCACCGCCCCATCCATCTGTCCTGTCTAGTCCAACCTAGAGCAGCCTTTAAGGCTGCCGAGTGGCATGGACGCCTTGGGCCTTGCCACAGCAGTGGTCCATCCCAGCTCCGCCCTTGGGCAGACACTGCTCAGGTGTGAGCATGAACGCGCTCTCGAAGCCGCCATCCGTAGCAGTTTCGCTGAGTGTCACGCGACAGTTGCTGCTGCACCCTCGTCCGATCCGACTACTGTTCGTCAGGCACGCACTGCGCCCGACTCCCAGCAATGGGAGGCTACCATGCCGGATGAGCTTCGAGCTCTTGGTGACCACGCCGTCTACGAGCTGGTGGATCTCCCGCCCGGTCGCAAAGCCATCGATGCACGATGGATCTTCAGGCGCAAGTTCAAGCCCAATGGCGAGCTTGACAAGTATAGGGCATGTCTCACCGCTAAGGGGTTCTCACAAGTCCCTGGCGTTGACTTTGACGAGACGTTTGCCCCCGTCGGATGCTACACCACTGCTCGTGCCCTTCTGAGCCTCGTCGCCCACCATGACTGGGAGCTCGAGCAGATGGATGTCAACAACGCCTTTTTTCACGGTCAGTTGGATGAGGAGATTTACATGGTGCAACCTCCAGGGTTCTCTGACGGCACTGACAGAGTGTGGAGACTGCGCAAGGCTCTCTATGGCCTGAAGCAGTCACCACGGTGTTGGAACCAGGAGATCACCTCTACCCTGGAAAAGGGTGGATACCGTCGTAGCACAGTGGATCCTTCTCTCTTTGTCACTCCCAACTCTGCACCGTTTGTTGCAGTCCTCGTCTATGTGGACGGCCTGCTCATTGCGTCACCAAGTCGGGAGGCAGTGTCGACCGTGAAGTCGCTACTGCAGTCCACGTACAAGATGAAAGACTTGGGCCCAGCTAGATTTTTTCTTGGCATGGAGCTTGAGCGTGATCGTACTCACCGTGTTCTTCATGTCCACCAAGCTGCATATGTCAAGAGCCTGGGGGAGCGCTTTGCCTCGCTTCTTGAGTCTATGCCTTCAGAATCCACGCCGATGACGCCCGCCGGGTAGAGGTTGTTGAAAACACTGGATGTGTCCAAGCTGGGGGAGCCAGTGGATGTGACCGAATACCTGCGCGTCATAGGGTCCTTGATGTACCTGGCCACTACCACACGAGCAGTCGTCGCTTTTGCTGTGAACTTCCTTGCACAATTCTCCCAGTGCCCACGGGTGCGGCATATGGAGGCCGCACTGCGTGTTGTTCGGTATGCGCTTTCCACTGCACGGGTTGGTCTCTGTTACCGGACGCAGCCGTCTGTTGTTGTTGATGGCTACACTGACAGTGACTGGGCGCGTGATACGGCCATGCAGCCGCATCGGCTATGTCTTTCTCCTCGGCGGCACAGCTGTCTCCTGGAAGAGTGGTAAACAAGGTTACGTTGCACGCAGCTCCAGTGAGGCAGAATATGTTGCCCTTGGTGCAGACACTTGTGAAAGCATTTGGTTGTGTCGGTTGTTTCAGTAGCTGCGTGTACCCATTCGCTGCATCACCTTCCACTGTGACAATCAAAGCACAAAAGCTATTGCTGAGCACGAAGGCATGCATCACACTCGCACCAAGCACATCAATGTAGAGCATCATTTTGTACGTGAGCGTGTGGCTGTAGGTGATGTCAAGATTGTGTGGGTTGACACACGACAGCAACGAGCTGACTTTCTCACGAAGGCACTCAGCAGCAATGTCTTCAAGGCAGCAGTGCATGCTGTTGGGCTACTGTGTCCTCGTGATGCTCCTGGTTGAGTTGTCATGCCAGTGCTTGTGTACAGTCTTGTGTTGTGTCACGTCTTGTGACGTTCACGCTGTGCCTGTGCGTGTCGTTCATGTGCATCGGCTGTGGGTCATGAGGGAGTGTTGTATTCATGTCATTATCACATGATGACCTCTGGCCTCGTTGCACACTCACATCACTGGTGCAGGTGACTGACCAGAGAGAGATGGCTTCGCCGGTTGACTCGTTGTCACCAGAAGTTGGGAAGACGAGCCATGGAGAGGCTCAACCAGAGCTTGCCGGCCTCATTTGCATTTCTCACATGCATTCGTGCACAATTGGTCATGAGCATAACCGGGTCCAGCCTCTAGTCAGATTGTTGCTTGGATGGTGACCTAGTTTCTGCAATGAAATTGTTCTGTGGGCAGGTGGGGTCAAATCCACCAGTTTCGAGGGTGGGGTCGAATCCACCAGTTTCGAGGTGAGATCGAGCTCGCTACTCGCTTGCTTGCTCACTCCTCCGCGTAACACCTCTGTGGCGTGTGACTTGTCACTCGATCCGTTTTCTTTGACTTATCTCCAACTCCTGCTCTCGTCAAACAATCCATGGCGTCTCTTTGCCTGTTGCTCTCCATGCACTAGCCTACTGCATTTGTTTGTCACAGTAGGCTTACCAACACTTTTTGGCGCAAACATAGGCGCGCACATTTCTGAGTAAAAAACTAAGACCTTCCAGACTTAGACTCTAGAGCAACAAACTGAGGGGGCAGCAAACTTAAGCAACGAGCGCGAAAGTTCGCACGCAGCATCAACAACGCTGCTGCCCCAACCTGTTGCCTAGCTCTCCAATTTGGTATCAGAGCCAGAGCATAGCACCAGTAGCAGAGGACTGGCGTACATGTGCTACACAACGCCGGCGGACCTCATACGCGCCAGTGCAGGGGAAATGCTGCCGGATTTTTTCTGGCAGCATTGACCCGCTTGGTGGCGGCGTCAGATTTTTTCCCACGGTCACTGGGCCAGGGGAAATGCTGCCCGATTCTTCCTGAGAAGATACAAGGAAGCTTCCTAGCAACACTACCGTTGACGAGGCGTCAGTGCCTGATCAGACTGTGATGACAGTCACAAGTCGTGCACGCAACGACAAGAGTTTGGCTAGGGGACACAAGGCAAAGTGTCTGAATGCTTCAATAGCATTTGCAGAGAGAGATGACAAATGATAGGTCCATGGCATAAATACATGCCGCAGCGCACAGTGGGTGTCGCACGCAGCGGTCCAAGAGCTGTCCTAAAACCGGCCCAAAACCACTGTTTGGCCATAACTCTGCGCACACATGTCAGAATGCTACGCCATCTGAACCTAGACATGCAGGATGACAAGGCGGACACTACGACTGGTCACATGCATGCATCTATAGTCAAACGGTGGACACACAATGCAAAAACATGTAAATCAGGCTCATGGCCAGTCCGCCGAAAAGACTCCTGCAAGCTGTAGAAAAACAGTAGGAGTCTCGGCATTGTCCGGGGCTCTGGAACGGTAGTCGGCCAGCTCCAAGCTGGTAGTCTGCCGCAAGTCGTCGTACCGGTGTCACCAGGGCCCACCTTAGGGATCTGCACGAGTATGGACATGGCCGAGTGGTCACAGCAGACTATAGAAGAACGTCACAAATCACAACACTCCCCCATGACCCGATGGTACGCATGTCCATACACGTGCAACACTGGGACAAGTATAATAGTGAGTGTAAAACAGATGGGACACGGACACACATCCCAAAATCAACCACCCTCAGGCATGGGGCGAAGCCCAACAAAACGAATGGCCACCAGGAACTTTCCGTGAGCTAGTGCCTTCGTCAAGAAATGAGCACGCTGCATGTCAGTGCCAACCCACATGACGGAGATCACGTGTCGCTCCACCAGATCACGCACAAAGTGATGCTCAACCGCAATGTACTTTGTGTGAGCGTGAAAGATACTGGAGTTCTCCGCAATGGCGAGAGCACTCTGGTTGTTGCAAGAAAGCACAATGGCGGGTACTGACCGACCAAGCTCAAGAAACTGGCACTGCAGCCATACCGCCTCAGCAGCCCCTGCGCCCAAAGCAACCTACTCTGGGTCCAACGAGCTACGTGCGATGCATTCCTGCTTCTTGCTACGCCAAGACAGAGCGATACCACCGAGCAGGAACACATAGCCAGTACGGCTGCGGCCATCTAGGCTCCAGGCCCAGTCGCTGTCAGTGTAGCCGTCAAGGACCATCGAACACTACTGATCAAAATAGAGTCCGAGGTACGGCGTGGAGACCACGTACCACACCACTTGCACAGCCGCGTGAAGGGCTCTGGCACATGGAGCCTGCGAGAACTGAGCGAGGATGTTGATAGCAAAAGCGATGTCAGGATGTGTGGTAGTGGCCAGGTACATGAGAGATCCGATGAGACGGAGGTACAAGGTCACGTCCACTGTCTCCCCTAGCTGTGTGGGATCATCCACCTTCAGGGCATCCTGCCCATCGGGTGTAAGAGGTGTGGAAGCGGTGGGCGTTGCACCAAGGAGATCGCTGAAACGCTCCCCCACGACCCGTGCATATTGGGCCTCATGCAGCAACAGTGTCCGACGCCTACGATCTTGCACGATTTCCATACCAAGAAACACCGATGCAAGACCGAGGTCCTTCATCCTATAGGTAGTCTGAAGGACAGCCTTGGCCTTGTTCACGGCCTCCAGGGATGGAGACACGATCAAAAGGTCATCGACATAGACCAGGATGGCGGTGAACTGCTCGGGTGTCGGTAGGATGAAGAGAGAGGGATCTGCTTTGCTCTGTACATATCTCGCATGAGTCAAAGTGCTGGTGATCTCCCGGTTCCAACACCGCGGAGAGTACTTGAGGTCGTACAAGGACTTGCACAAGTGCCAGACCTTGTCACCGTCCTCAAAGCCTGGTGGCTGAGCCACGTAAATCTCGTCATCCAGAGAGTCATGGAGGAACACATTATTCACGTCCATCTGGTGCAGTTCCCAGTCATGTTGAGCCACTACACCGAACAGAGCTCAAGCTGAGGTCATGCGGCTGACAGGGGTAAAAGTGTCAGTGTAATCAACGCCCTCAATCTGAGAGTACCCCTTGATGACCAAGTGGGCCTTGTAGTGTTCCAGTGAGCCATCCGGCTTCACTTTCTTGCGAAATACCCTCTTGACCTGAATAGCCTTCCTCCAAGGTGGATGGTCGACAAGCTCGTAGACTCTATGCTCTCGAATAGCGCAAAGCTCATCCTCGCAGGCAGCGTACCAAGTGTCGACATCCTGTGATGAGAGAGCTTCCCTCAGGGTGCCCGGGTCGGGCGCCATAGAGGGAGAGCTTTGCGTGGCAAGGACACATACCTCGGTGCTAGGCATGACGACCACAAGATCAGCTACTGCATCACACCCGATATGGAACTTGCGAGTGACGAGATCATGCCCTACGGGGCACGCTGGATGTACCTCTCTGAGCTCAGTGCGGACACTTAGGCCTAGGGCCTTTGTGTCGGGGTCACCACTCGCGATGCTGCGAGAGGGGCGCCTGGGTGCGGGGCCCGACGCTCGCTGAGATCTGGAATCCAGTGGTCGAAGATGGCCACCGGGCTCACGGGAGTAACCTGAGCTCGAGGGGCGCACCTGAGGCTAAGGGACAGGCACGACCACTGCTGGTGGGGGCTGAGGCAAGGCAGCCGGTGATGCCGTGCGAGGAGATGCGTGTGTGGGGGACAAGGGACTGGGTGTGACTGCAGGAGCAGGCAAGACTGGACCTCACACAGAGGTAGAAGTACCAGCAGACGCAGCTACTGGAGTAGGCGAGACTGGACCAGACATAGAAACAGGAGTGCCAGAAAACGCAGGTATTGGGGCAGAAGTAGGCGCGGGAACAGAAGCAAGGGCACCTATGGGGCGTGAAACAGGCTGTACGGGCGAGGTCTCCGGACCGACGGCGATGATTGCCGGGTCATCAAGGGCCATAGACCGAGAGGTAAAGGGGGCTCGAACGGACACATAAGCCTGGTGAGAGGTGCTCGCTGGCGTAGAAGTCTCCCCCATCCGTCGAGAACCCTCACAGGTAGGAACATGTGTGGCGGAGAGTGCCATGATCAAAGTCAGATCACGGTAGGTGAGAGACTAAAAAAAGAGCGCGTCGCGGGACTCAATGATGCGACGACGAGTAGGGTCCCACAAGCGCCAGGCCTTTGACCGTGGGGAAATGCCTACGAAGGCAGAAAAGCGGCCCCGAGGTGAGAGCTTGGACCCCTGCTGGTCCTCGGTGTACCACACGGAGGCGAGGGATCCCCAGACGTGAGCGAGACGAAGGTCAGCACGGTGTCCAAACCAGGACTCATACGGTGTAATATGGTCCAGAATCGGACCGTGTGGGAGGCGGTTCCAGACCCAAGTCATGTAGGCGAAACCCTCAAAGACAAAGGACTCGAGGAGAACACTCAGACCTCATAACGCGAATCGCATCCTCCATGGTGCGGTTCCAGCGCTCGAAAACACCGTTCTGCTAAGGGATATCAGCAGCGGAGACCTGGTGAAAAATCCCGTGCTCAACAAAGAATCCGTCCATCTTGCCAAGGAACTCACCGCCGCGATCCAAGCAGAAGATATGTAGCATGTGACATGACTGACGCTAAGCCAACACTAGCCAGAGTCAAACCGCAAGGGCGGCGTCGCTCTTCTGACGCAGGCTGTAGACCCACCGCATCCGGGTAAAGTCATCAGTCAGAGTCAGAACATACCGGCTCTGATCAGATAGGGACTCGACCGGAAGAGGACCGAGAAGGTCTAAGTGAACTAGCTCAAGAGGCCGAAGCGCTCGGGAAGAGAGTCAGGGTAGGTGCATCGGTGCATCTTCCCCTGAGCGCAAAAAAGACAGTCGGTCTTGGGTGGCTTCTTGAAAGAAGCCACGTCAAGACCGAGAGCTGGTTGTGTCCGAATGAGCTTCGACACAGCATCGGAGTCCACATGACACAGACGGCGATGAAGCAAGCGCTGGTGTCCCGGAGACAGAACACCAGTGACAAAGACCCGACAGGAGGAGGAAGGAGAGCAGGGGGAGGAGGTCCGAGAGACGCGATACAGATCATCTACGACTGAGGCACGAAGGACAACACTATGAGTGTCAGTAGCATTCATAGAGGCTGAGTCTATGGTATGCTCCACAGAGAGAACCATGAGTGTGCAGGCACGCACAGAAAGCAGGCTGAGCGCGAGATCAGACACAAACAACACGTCGAAAAGGTACAAGGGGCCAGACGGACCGTCGAAACATACAACCCCAACACCATGGACTGGCAAGGACTGACCAGAGCCTGCACAAACGGAACGGACAGACGTGACAGGACGAAGAACAACAAAATCACTACGACGACACGTCATGTGATGAGTGGCACCAGAATCGATGATCCAAGTGCCACCGGAGTTACGACTGGTGGACTTCACTGTATAATGGGCAATGGAACACTCGGCATCAGAGGGACACCAAGCCGTCAGTGGGGAGGAAGGACTCAGGGCACAAAGATGAGACTCATGAACCCAATCGGTACAGTCAGGCCCATCATCATCACATGCTGACTGTGCTCCCCCACACGCGTCGTCATGAGCAACAGGAACGGACAGACAGACAGTCTGTGGACCACCCGACGATGACAACATACTCGTACCTCCCTGAAAGCGGAGTTCCAGAAGGTGTCGGAGCTCAGCGATGGTGCGGTCGCGTGGGTCCGGATCACTGCTACTTGCCGGTGAGGAAGCGGAAACAGCTGCAGTCGTGGCCGTCACGCATCTGGAGGATGGCGAGGATGACGTGTGTAGGGGAGCACAGTCAGCATGTGATGATGTGCTGGAAGTGGAACGGAGGGCGTGTACAGCGTGGAGCCCATGAGTAATCCACGCCCAATCGAGCGGCTACTGGTACTCGGTGTAGCGATGGGCACCTCCATAGTTGTAGCAGTGAATAGAACGTCCAGTGCTACCACTGGATGACGATTGCTGCTGTGACTGCTGCTGACCTGATCCACGCTTCCCCTTCTTCTTCTTCCCCTGAGCTGTTGCTACAACACCCTCTAGCTGAGTGGGTGTGGGCGGGGTCGAAGAGGAGGAGGAAGATGAGGACGTAATGGAGGATGAAGAAGGAGACTGTAGGAGAGAAGATGGTGGTGATGCGACGACTGCTATAGCAAGAGAAGTCTCTTGATGGACCACGGCTGCCTCGCGGGCTGAAGTCACCTAGAGGAAGAGCTGATGCGCCAAGGGGAGAAGCTGCAGAGTGGCTGAAAAGGGTTTGAGGTTAGCATTGTTGTACTGTGTGAAGATGTCAGTGTACTCAAGGCAAACTCCGAGCATCATCGTACGGAGCGCCCACAACTGTGTGCCTCTTGAGGTCCCAAGGCTCGTGTAGATGCGCATGGCGCATCGCCAGTAATCGGCTGCAGGCTCTGCAAGCCCCTGACGGAGAGAGTGGAAGGCACAAATGTGTGCTGCATGAGTGGCGTGCATCTCTGCGGCCAGCAGGGATAAGGCCAGATCCCAACCTCCGCGTGGATCGGTGCCGGTGCCTGTGCCGGCCTCGCCAAGGAAGGGGCAGAAATCGACGACGGTCTCGCGTGGCATGGCATAGAGGAGTCCGCGCATCGCCCGAGCTGCTGTCAGCACCTGTGCTGGGTCTGTAGGCTGATACGGGCTGTGGTAGTAGGGCCACACTCCCTCTGAAGTAGCCCAAACCTGAAAGAGGATCTCCCAGGAGTCAAAGCCGTCCTCACTGATATACCGTGGAGGTGGTGTCTCAATGTCCTTGGGTTGCCGCTCCGTGGGGAGGGCAACCGTAGGCCAAGGAGGACAAGGGACGGGGAAGAGTCCTCGAAGGGGATAGTCACCGGGATAGACGGGTGACGATCGTATCGGAGGAAAACAAGGAGATTTGGTGCCCGTCTGCAGCTAACGGAGGCGCTCCTGAAGAACTCGAATCTCATGATCCGGGGAGTCGCCTGTGATGCCTGGAATGAATGCATCATCATCTAGGAGGTCAGGAGGTAGTGGGTCAGGTCTAGCTCCTGTCACGCGTGCCTGAGCCGACTGCTGTGTAGAGACCGCGACGCCGTCATCTCCCTTGGAAACCTGCCGTGGGACTGTGGACTGGGCACGTAGAAGCTCAATCAGCGTGCGGATGGCATCAGTTTGTTCCCGCTATAGGCGACGCATCTCATCCTGCTGGCTCCGCTGGTCCTCAATGGCCTACGAGCGTGGGCTCAGGACCCTAGAAGAAGAGGAGGAGGGATCACCTGTCCCCTTCCCCTTGTTGTCAGACGAGTTCATGTCGCCTCTCAGTATGGGTCGACAGACCAGGTTTGTCGGATTGCAAAAGCGTTAGCGTTTCTCGAGGAGTTCAAACGCTGGCAATTTTTGACTGTCCGGCCAAAAATTTGGCTAAGTATGGTGTTGATGTCAGCAGGTGGTTGCTGACGTCAGCACGACCTGATGACATCAGCAAGAAAAAATACTGACGTCAGCTCGACCCACCCTTTCTGGTTTGTTTTTTTCTCTCTCTCTCGTGGTTCTGCGCAAGCATGCAGCCGCTCCGCGGTGGCTGCGCGGAAGCTATGCGACAGCTTCCGCTCAGCTGCTGCTGCAGTTGTGTTGTCAGCTATAGAAGCAGCTGCGTGGCTGCGTGCGCAGCAGTGGCAGCAGCGGGTGCACAATGTCACTGCTACTACTGCGCGCTGCGGCTGCTGCTCGCTCCCGCCGCCGCACGCTGCTGCTGCTGCTACCGTTGCTACGTTGCTATTGCTGCAACTGCTGTTGCTCTACTGGTGTCGTTGGGGCTGCCACTTTTTCTGTTGCGCTACTATTGCCACCGCTGCTGCTGCTCTGTTGTTGCCGCCGCTGGTGCCACTGCGTTGCTGTTGCTATAGTCGCCGCTGCGGCTACGGACGGCGGTTGCATTCGCTGCAGCCGCCACGCGCTGCTGTAGCTGTTGCTACGACGTTGTTGCTGCCGCTGCTGCTGCTCTGCTGCTATGCTAGTGCTGGCACGGTGGCAACGTCGCTGCTACGGTCTCACGTGATGGGTGTGGGCTACGTCGACGGCAACCGGCTGTCTTTGACAGACCCCAATGGATCTACTGCAGCGGTGACTCTTCCTGCTGTTGCTCTGCTACGTCTCTGCTACGCAGCTCAGTGAGAACTGTCTTACTGCTTCTGTACCATGAGAAGATGCAAGGAAGCTTCCTAGCAATACTACCGTTGACCAGGCACCAGTGCTTGATCAGACGGTGACGATAGTCACAAGTCGTGCACGCAGCGGCAAGAGTTTGGCTAGTGAACACAAGGCAAAGTGTCTGAATGCTTCAATAGCATTTGAAGAGAGAGATGACAAATGACAGGTCCATGGCATAAATATCTGCCGCGGTGCACAGCGGGTGTCGCACGCGGCGGTCCAAGAGCTGTCCTAAAACCGGCCCAAAACCCCTGTTTTGGCCATAACTCTGCGCACACATGTCAGAATTCTACGCCGTCTGAACCTAGACGTGCAGAATCACAAGACGGACGCTACGACTGGTCACATGCATGCATCCATCATCAAACGGTGGACACGCAATGCAAAAACATGCAAATCGGCCTCATGGCCAGTCCGCCGAAAAGACTCCTGCAAGCTGCAGAAAAACAACAAGGAGTCCCGGCAGTGTCCGGGGCTCTGGAACGGTAGTCGGCCAGCTCCAAGCTGGTAGTCCACCGCCAGTCGCTGCACTGCTGTCACCAGGGCCTGCCTCAAGGATCTGCACGAGTATGGACACGGTCGAGTGGTCACAATAGACTGTATAAGAAAGTCACAAATCACAACACTTCCGGCAGCACTGACCCCCACACGTGACGCAAGGAGGTGAGCGGCAGGCCGCGTCCGATACCTGCGGGTGATCACGTACGCGGCAACGTCACCCTGTTTCAGTGACTAGCACCAGCGAGCACCAGTAGTAGCATGCTGCAGCACCAGCTGCAGGCAACAGCAGCGAGCAGTGGGAGTAGCAGCCAGTAGCAGCTGCATGCAGCAGCAGCAGCATGAAGTAGCAGCAGCAGTAGGAAGCAGTAGCAGCTCGTAGAAGCAGCCGCTGCTACGAGCTGGCGGCGGCTAGCAATAGCAGCAAGTAGCAACAGCAGCGAGTAGCAAGCAGCAGCAGCAGCGAGTAGCAACAACAACGACGACTAGCAGCAGCAGCTCCCAGCAACAAAAGCAGCGGCAGCGAGCAGCAACAGCAGCAAGGAGAAGCAACAGCAAGCTGTAGCAGCCGCAACAACTCTTGGTAGTAGTAGCAGCAGTAGTGAGTAGCAGCCAGTAGCATCCAATTGCGGTTGCTGCTGCGCGCAGCCCGTAGCTCGCCACGAGCGATGGGCTGCAAGCAGCAAGCACGCTGCTTGCATTGAGCGGTAGACTGCTGGCAGCGAGCAACAAGCTCGCTGCTCGCAACCCACTGCCCATGAGGTACATCCACATCAACCAGGGACATCACGAGCACCCTGCAGGTCAATATCATGTAGAGCTGCCTTGAACATGCCGGTGCCGAGACCTTTAGTGAGAAATTCTGTGTGCTGTTGATGAGTGTCAAATTAGTTTGCTTGAACCTCTCCGACAGCAATGTGCTCGCATACAAAGTGATGCACAATGTTGATGTGCTTCCTGCAAGAATGATGCATGCCATCGTGTTAAACAGTTGCCTTTGTGCTCTATTTGTCATAGCATAGAGTGATGTAGCAGATGGGGACACAAAATTTTTGTCACAAAAGTGACAGACCCTCACACGTACTTGCACCGAGTGTAGTGCACTTTACCTCGAGCTGCAAGTAACACATCCCTATTTTTGAGTCCACCAAGAGATAGAAGGCCCACCAACAAGAAAGATGTCATTGATGCAGCTGCAAGCATCTGTGTCCTGTGCCTAGTCACTGTCTGTGTATCTATCAACGACCACGGGGGGCTGTACGCAATAGCACAGTCCTACACACGTTGTAGAGGGCACATAGCAAACAACGCATAGTGCAGCCTTGAGATGTCTCTCACAAGGCTGCTGGGAGAAAAGGGCCAAGAAATTGACCAAGAAGGTCACATCCGCCTGAATTGTGGTCGCAAGACACATGAGAGAACCGATCATCTTGAGGTAGTCTATGACATCGACTGTCTCCCGAATTGTGATGGAACATGAAAATTCAACAGGCGCTGGCCTGCTGGAGTCATCCAGGTAGGCGCCGTGGATACGCCGGCTCTCTTAGACTGTGGACATAAGTAGCCTGGTGCAGGTGCAGAGTGCAATTTAGGCAATCACGCTCCAACTCCATACAAAGAAACACTTGAGCTGGACCCAAGTCCTTCATCTTTTATGTAGACTACAACATAGTATTGACTGACTGGATAGTAGCAGAGCTGAGAGAGGCGATGAGCAGATCATTGCCATAGACCTAAACAACCACAAAGGGCTCTAAGGAAGCACTCAAAAAGAGTACTAGATCCATGGATCTATGGCAATAGCCGTGCCACTTAAGAGTGAATGAAATCTCCATGTTCCAATAGCTTTGCGTCTACTTGAGCACGTACAAGGCCTTGTGCAGTCACACGATCTTGTTTGTGCGGTGGCTACATAATGCACATCTCCTCAGAAAGACATCCATGTATAAACACATCGTTGACGTCGATCTGCTCCAGTTCGTTCTGTTTGTCTCATGCTATACACTAGGTTTAGAAAAACAGGAGCAGTGGTATACCGCCTGACTGGAGTGAACTTCTGGTCGAGGTCAACCTCAGGGTTCTGGGAGAACCCTTTAGCTGTAAGCTGAGCCTTATATTTTTCTGCATTTCCATCAGGCTCCAGATTGCATTGGAGGACCTAGCGAGGTGAGACCACTTTGCGGTCAGCTTGGAGGTCCTCAAGCTCAACGACATTGTGTTCCTTAAGAGCGCTCAACTCTTCCAGCATGGCCTTTTCCCAGATATCAGAATCAGCTGCCTGACGAGCCTACGAAACTGCGGGGGGCTCAGGAGGAAGTGGATGATGCAGTGACATAGCCGATGGCAGAGACCTCAAGATCATTGTGAATTTCATGGAAACAAGTGCCTATCCCACTGCATAGTTGGATTGGAAAACATGAACAGTAAGACCAAGTGCATCAAGACCAATGGGTCTGGCAGAAGAGCAACCCGTAGAAGACGATGCACTTGAGTGCGTACGATGCTGAGAGGGCTAAGAAGACTAAGAGACAGAATGTTGCAGGAGGGAACAAAGCATTCATTTTCATGTGTATACCTCTGCGCTGACTCTAGGAGTCAGAGACTCAAGACGTGACTCTAGGGCATGAGCAGTTGCTACGGCATGCGACACAGAGGTAAAAGGTGAGCCAAGAGGAGAATGTGCAGGAGAATATGCCAAGACATTGGTAGGAGAAAAAACTGATGGAGAGGATGAGAGCGCAGAGTCGGTCGGGGCGTTGGACAGGGAGGAAAGACTTGAATACTCGCTGGAAGTGGAGGGTACCGACAACGATTACGGAGGAGGAGAACCAACAGAGGGAGCCTGTTAATTCCTCATTTTACACATTCCTTGTGTGGCCATGAGTGCGCAGGGCATGCTGGTGCAAGGAGTGGAGGTGACGCACCATGACAACATGCGACCCTCAAGATCCGCACGAGTGGTTGCCTCCGTCCTACTCGTTTGGCCCATTACCCTCCCGCCGGAGCTCAACGATGTCTCCTCATGTTCAGTCTTCCATGCCAAACCTATTTGTAGGTATTAGTTGGAAGTGACATTGTTTAGGTCTTGTGTTACCAAACCTACTTGTGACATGGAACTTCGCATGTGGTTAGAGAAAGGCTAGGTCACTTGCACAGTGACATAGGTCAAGTGGGGTCGGGCACAGCGAGGCCATGCTTGCTCATTTTTTGGGGTTCTGAGGGCATTTCCCCTGGTTTGAGTGACTCGCCGGTGAGCTCTGCTTGCCGGCCGACAGGTGGAGTGCGACTAGCAAGCCTCCACCTGTAACAGTTCCATGAGCTGTTACTCGTGCTTCTTGGTAGTTTCATGGCTGTGCAAAAACCCAGGGCTACCTTGCCCTACACTTTACCGTTTGTTGAGTTGTAAGCTGCATTAGAACCGCAGCCTGATTTTGATGGCATCAGAGCTAGGTTTGACTGTAAACAGTGGTGTCTGGAGTCGGCCTCATGCAAAACAGGGGGCGACCGAGTAGTGCACGGAAGTAGATCCGCAGGGCTGCCATGAAAGCAGGTCGTGTGAAGCAGTAGGGTTTCTGTTTCCCCAGCCCTAGGCTGCGCCACGTGGGTGGAGGCGGCAGAAGAGTGGGTGCTGGCCCGTCTAAAGGGAAAGAGGCAAAAGAGGGTGATCTCGACATCAATCCGCGCGGCTGCTGGGCCAGCAGGCTACGCACGGCACCAGGGACATCGACAGTCCAGCCCTAAGCCACACAAAGAGGGTGGAGGTGGCAGAAGAGAGGGTGGCGACAAAGTTGGTGAGAAAAAAAGAAAAGAGGCAAGAAGAGGGAGAGCGTACAGTAGATCCACATGGCTGCCATCCTAGCAGGCCGCACACGACACCTGGGACGTCAAAACCCAACCCTAGGCCGAGTCAAGAGTGTGGAGGCGGCAGGAAAGAAAGTTGGGCAAAGTTTGGAGGACAAAGGGGCAATGAGAGTGAGCTCCAAGCACCGCCGCATCCATCCTGTAGGGACGGCGGATATCCCCAGCCCACAAAGTGTTTCTGCAGGTCCAAGGTGGCCTGTCAGCTGTCCTGAGACCAAGAACGACGTTCCCTATCAAGCTTTGGGCTTGATAGGGAACGTCGGCAGAAAACTAGGCCCAAAGTGGGCCCGGCGAAT
>SZWC01002480.1:23927-37595 GCA_023375785.1 Penium margaritaceum | reverse complement strand
GGGGGGGGGGGGGGGGGGGGGGGGGGGGGGGGGGGGGGGGGGGGGGGGCTGGTGGCAATGCCGTACCTAACACTGGCATCGACGCCGGCGCCGGTGCCACCTCCACCAGAATGACTTGGGACGACCTTACCAAGGTCCCGTCCCACAAAGACTTGACATCGCCACTGTTGAGGGCACGTGGTTTCCTGTCATGGAAGGATGTTTTCCTGTCATGGGCAGCGGAGCATGGTCTTGAGGATTATTATCTAGCTCCGCCGCCAGAGAACACCGACCTGCGGGTTCCCCTTAGAGCATACAACGCCCTGGTCCGTGCGCTTCCAGAGGACCAGCAGTACTCGGTGCGTCATTTCCGTTTTGGAGGGAAAGGAGAGGACCCTGAAAACCCTCGCACTGGGGAGCCTTGACCTCACAATGTGTGGCAACACTTGACCACGGGAAACGAGGAGCAGGGGATGGCTTTGGTCATTGATCTGCGTGAGAAGCTTTGTAATCTTCGTCCCAAGCCGGTTGCTCCCGTTGCCGAGTATTGGGATGCCGCCATGGACCTTCGCCGGCAGATTCTTGGTCTCGGTGCTGCCTGCACCATCTTGGAGTGGCTGGACCCGTTCCTTCTGCATCTTGGAGAACTGTACAAGGACTTCTGGTGCGGACTGCTTTAGAAGCTGAAGGTTTCTGACATCGAGAAAACTGACCTAGCAGAGGTGTTTGACGAGCTACGCAACTATGAAGACATTTTGAAAGGTGAGGCTTGCAAAGATGAGAGCGCAGCAGCGAGTGTGTTTGCGCACCAGGGAGGAGGCACTTTCCTTCCATTGTACCATGGGTGGAGGGGAGGAGGCAAGGGAGGCCGGGGATGCGGAGGAGGTCATGGCAGCCAAGGTGGCGGGGGTCGGGGTCACGGTCAGGGAGAAGGGAACAGGACCTGCAACTACTGTGGACATCCGGGTCACTACTGGAGGGCGTGCCCGGATCTTCAGTGCATCATGACCCCCTCTATGCAGCAGACTCGACTGGCAGTAGGCCAGCCACCGCCGCCGCTCGCTCATCCCGCCCAGTATCTGCACCCTCCAGCATGGGCCACTCAAGCTGTGGCAGGGCCTTGTGCACCGTCACCCTTTAGGGCGCAACGTTTGGCCCACCACAGTTGTAGCCACCCATCTTTCCATCAGTAGCTCTATCTCCACCATCGTATTAGGATGCCTACTTCATGCCTCCTCATGCCAGTCCACCTGCCCCCGTTCGAGCATGGACGCAGAGAGTGTATGCCGAGACAACTGAGTTGCAGCAACCAATGGTGCTGCCACCTCGATAGGGGTGGGATGCGCCCATGGAGTTGCACACACATGAACCGCCTGCCACACCACAACCGCCAGGTTAGAAGTTGGGGCACATACACATCACCACAGGACATGCATTATCCATGCATGGCACCACAATGATTGTTTGACACTGCAGCATTGCACCACATGTTGCCGCATCGTCAGTTATTTGTGACACTACATGCCATGCATAATGTTGAAGGTGTAAACACTGGGTCTGGAGAAGTCTTGTCTGTTGAAGGTGCGGAGACAGTGGGGCTCCAAGGACCAGGTGGGGTGTTGTGGTTGACTGGTGTCTTGCTTGTGCCGCGATTGAATGTAAACTTGTTGTCCAGGGGAAAAAAAGACCAGCATGCTAATGTGTCTGCTCTTACACAGAAGCAACGCTGCAAGCTCTTTGATGCATCTGGTGCGTTGTTGGCTGATGGGCCGCTCCATACTGACATGCTTTACATATTGACCTTGTTCCCCTTCGTCCAGTCACAGGTGAACTGTCCCCAAGTGCATGTTCTTACTGGCACTGACACAACGTATACAGAGCTTCTTCATCGTCGTCTTGCACACATCAACACAGAAACAGTTGCCGAATTACTGAAACACACCCCAGCACACGACCTTCTCCCCATTGACTGTCTACACGGCCTCAAAGAAAACTCATTTCTTGAGTGTTGTGAAGGGAAGTCCCGCATGCAAAACTTCCCCAAATCAGACAGTGTCACCACGGGGCCTCTTGCACTGGTACATGTGGATCTGACAGGCCCTATGCCAATGCCATCAGTTTAGTACGCATCACTGTACGTCTTGACCCTGACTGATGACTATGGTCAGTTTCACTGGGCTTTCCTGCTCAAAACCAAGGCAGACGCCCAGCGTGCAACTGCCAAATGGATTCCACTGGCAGAGAGACAGACATGTTTTCCACTGTTGAAGTTGAGAACGGAAAGAGGAGGAGAGTTCCTAGGTACATAGTCTGCTTCACTGAAAATGAGAGATGTTGAACATCATTCCACGACACCCTACACTCCACAACAAAACGGAGTAGCTGAACGTTGGCACAGAACCCTTGGTGATGCATTGCTCACACTGTTGAGTGAGTCTGACTTGTCCTTTGGGTTTTGGGAAGAGGCTGTGAAATACATCACCAGGGTATGAAACCGTGTTCCACAAGGCCCACTGCCCAAGTCTGTCATACCCTGGGAATGTTGGTTTCAAGAGAAGGCGGATCTGAGGTCTGCCAGGGTATGGGGCACAATGGCCTGTGTCTGGTTTGCACCACCACAATGGGAGAACAAACTGAGTCCACCTGGTCTCTGGTGTGTCTTTGTCGGGGTGTCTCATGCCTCCAAGGAATGGTGGCTTTGGGATCCCACCAATCACTGTTTTGTCAAGATTTGAGATGCCTCCTTCTTGGAGCATATGCCCTATAACGTGTTTCACACTCTGCGTCATACCCCCTCACTGTCTATGCAAAAGCACTACCCAGAGTATGTGAGTGTATCTATCTTCATGCCATCCCACCCAACGAATGTGGATCGGGTTGCTTGGCCAACGCGGGACAAGGACATGGCTGATCCTTGCCAAAACACCTTTTGTCACCCACAGACTTGGCCAGCACAGAATCCAGTGACACCCAGGCACCTTTTGTCACTGGTAGTCTCTCATACCTTGCCTCCACTGCACTTCTTGACATTGCATGTGCAGTCTATGTGCTCGCCCAGTTCAGCCAACAACCATGCAATAGACATACAAAAGAGTCGCTGAAGTTGTTGCACTACGTGCTGGACACAGCTACCGTTGGTCTGGTGTTTACTCTTGGCACAGGCCCAGTCATGGATGCATACTGTGACAGTGACTATGCATGTGATCGTGTTGCTTGAGGTCAGGACGGATATGTGTTTCGTGTGTGGGGGACTGCTGTGTCTTGGCGTAGCGCCAAACAAGTGTGTGTGGCGCACAGCATGGCGGAGGCAGAGTACATGGCGCTAAGTGAGACAACAAGTGAGGGGATTTGGCTCGCACGCTTGCTTGAATGATTGGGTGTGCACATGTCTGCTGTACCTGTGCATAGCAACAGCTCTGCTGAACGCTGCATTGTTGTGAATGACGGTGTATTGCATCCACACACAAAGCACATCAGTGTCAATCATCACTTTATTTGCGAGGTAGTGGAAGCTGGGACAGTGGAAGTGCGTGCCATCAGTGGACAGGCACAACTAGCAGATTTCTTCATGAAATCTCTCTCATCTTCTTCACTCCTGCTTCGACTACACCACCTTGGCTGCATTCCTGCTGCACTCCCGTCCAAGGGGGCATGTTAATCCCTCACTGTGCATGTTTCCTGTGTGGCCATGAGTGTGCAGGGCATGCTTGTGAAGGGAGTGGAGGCGATGCACCGTGATGGCACCCGACCCTCAAGCTCCACACAAGTGGTCGTCTCCATCCTGCTCGCATGGCCCATTACCTCCCCGCTAGAGCTCGACAACATCTCCTCATGTTTAGTCTCCCATGCCAAACCTGTTTGTAGGTCTTAGTTGAAAGTGATATAGTTTAGGTCTTGTGTTACCAAACCTACCTGTGACATGGAATTTGACTTGTTGGTAGAGAAAGAATAGGTAACTTGCACAGTGACATAGGTCAAGTGGGGTCGGGCGGAGGAAGGCCTTGCTCGCTTGTTTTTTGGGGTTCTGAGGGCATTTTCCCCAGTTTGAGTGACTTGTCTGCGAGCGGAGCTCTTCGACAAGTCACTCAAACCGGGGCAAACGCCCCGGTTGGAGCTCGACTAGCGAGCCTCCACACGTAACAGTTCTGTGAGCTGTTACTTGTATTTTCTCGTAGTTCCATGAATGTGAACAAACCCAGGTCTACCTTGCCCTACACTTCACCGTTTGCTAATCTGTAAGTTGCATTGGAACCGTAGCGTGATTGTGAGAGCTGTGTCGGTGGAAGAAGGACACATACCTCTGAGACCACAGGCTGACATAGGATCACCTTCTTCATGCTGAGTGTGTGGGGAGAGAGACGAGGACAGAGGGACAGAGACAAACCAAAAGAAAAGACGTCCTCAAAGAATAGAATGTCACGGGACTTTATGGCACGAGACCGGATAGTGTCCCAGAAACACCAGGCTTTGGACATGGCAGAAACACCTAGAAAGGTGCAAAGATGCACACGGGAACAGAGTTTGCCTTTCTGAAATTCCTCTAAGAGCAAGACGGTAGCGACACAGTCCCAGACACAAGCAAGACGTAAGTCTATCCGGCGACCAAGCCAAGCCTCATAGGGGGTGACATGACAGGGAAGAGGATCATGAGGAACATGGTTCCAAACCCATGTCATGTAAGACATGACCTCAAAGGAGAAGAGGGGTGGTAGATCACAGGCATCGAGGAGAGTGCAAATACCATCAGCCACTGTCCGGTTCCATTGTCTGGAAATGCCATTTCATTGAGGGAGCAGTTGGCTATATGAACTCGCCACCATGGTCATAACAAAAGGCACGGAGATGGTGAAACCAGGAGAGCTCAGCCGATGGAAGCCAGGACTTAAGTGTGGAGCACACATCACTCTTTTGCCGTAGGGAAAGAACCAATGCATAGGGGAAACATTCATCACTGAGACAAAGGACATTGCGACCAACCCCCCTCCTCATCATGAGCAAGAGGACCCATGTAGTCAGCATACAAGAGGTCAAGGTGATGGGCGGTGCGGGTATCATAAGTGGAGAATGGAGACCGATGCATCTTGCCCTGAGCTTATTCAAGGCAGTCAATAGAGAAAGGCATATAGAAGGTGGATGTGTCAAGCCCATGGACAAGCTGATGACAAAGCAAGTTGTCAATGGCGATAGTGTGAATGTGGCAGAGGCGACGGTGTTCGTGCACAGGGAAAATAGAGCATGCAATATGAACAAGCGCAGCTGTGAGAGAGGCAGGTACAAAGGAGGGAACATCAAACATGCAATCATAGCGTGTGTTGTGAAGCAAGGTGCGACGAGTGGTACCTTGCGACACAGATGTAATACCATGGGTAAAGGAGAAGTCCATGTCGTGGTCATCAAGGGACGTAATTGAGAGCAGGTGCAGCTTAAGAGAGGGTACGTATAGCACTTCTGGCAGAAATGGCTCCCCTCATAGCCCTAAAAATCGGACAATCCTGACACCTTGAACTCGGAGAAGTTGGCTAGAGCCAATAAGTACAAAGTGAACAGAATGTATGGGACCCAGAGAGAAAAGCAAGGAATGGGGGGTCCTCAAAATCCTGAGGGCCATCTGCAGGGATAGGGTGGCAAAGGCTACGCCATGATGGTGTTGTAGGCAGCGGCATCTGTGGAGGTGAGCAAACTGCGACTGGGAAGTCAAAGTAGAGATGGAGGCATGGGAAGCACCACAAGTGCTACAGAAGAGTGCACCCACTGTGCCTGCAACACGGATGTGATGTGTTTATCGTCAGGAGGTACGAGATACTTAGGAATAGAGTTTCTAGTAGCATTATAGTTTTAGCATGTCACAGTGCAAGAGGATGAGGTAGAGGAGGAAGAGCTATTGGAGCCTTTCCCCTTCTCGCGCCCATTTTTTCCACCACCTGACCTGCCACTAGAAGAACCACCTTTGCTGTTCTCGCGACTCGACCATCCCCTTTAGTGACCAGGGAAACAGCAGGCATGGAGGACGTGGAGGAAGATGAGGGAGAGGTGGAGACAGATGAAGAAGGAAGTGGAGTGGTAGCAGTGGCAACAGGTGTCCAATGAATGTGTCTGTTCTGCAAGGTGCTCCAACAGTTGGTGAGGCACTACATAGTAAACTTCCAGAGGACACCGATGTCCGGAGGAGCATCATCAAGAATGGGCCTAACGGCGAGACGGTCAAGCTTGGAGGATTTCACCTCCATGAAGATGTCAGACAAGTTGAGGATGAGGTCGTTGGCAATGGAGAGGAATTCTGGAATCTGTCCAAGTGCTACCTTGTCCAAGTTGCGTAACAGTAAGATACTGTGAGCATAGTATGCATCAACAGTCACATCAGCACGCATAGACCGCATGTTAAACTGGACGGTGAGGGGATCAGAATGAATAGAGCCAGAGGTTTTGGATACTCAAACGAGTGTATGGGAGAATGTAGCAGTGATGCTAGAAACAATGGAAGGAGAGGGACAGGCACAAAGTGTTGGTTGCTATTGGTTCAACACCAAGTCTACGATGTGTTCTGCAAAGGTTTCTTGATCATCTTGCTCACGACGTAGACTCTCTTCAGTTGTACGCAAGGCAATGAGAGCAGTTTGGAGTGCAGCACACTCATGATGTGCCTATACTTGCAAGGTAGCGTATTGCTCATCATCCACTGGCATGGTGCCAGTGACGTCACTCTGCCAAAAAACAATTGGCAGAATTTCTCTTGCCCAAGTGGGCATGGGAAAAGTGAGATGGATGTCTCAGCTTGCGGCTGTGCTGTAACGCAACGGACCTGGATGTACAAACACACCAACACAGAGAAAAATAGGAGTTAAAGGATAAGAGGATGCCAAGCTCAAAAGGCCTAGAGGGAAGGGAGAAGAGAGGAGGAAGTGTAGCTTTGGCGGACGTTGCGATGACTGCTATGATGGATGATATAGAGGCACAAGGAGGCATGCATCACTCAGTGACACATAGTCATCAAGTTCAGGTACCTTTCTCCACAAGAACAACAATCTCCACACTCATGGTTGCTACTATGGTGATTTAGTAGATGATGCTAGCAACATAGTAGTATGGATGGAGGCTACTACGTTGGACAGAGCAGGATGTATTATTGCTGGTGCTACAAATACTACATTTGCTACAGCAACGACCTGGATAGCTATGTTAACTATAGGTATGGTAAGGGTCCCCAATCAACTACAACGGTAGTGTTCGTCTCAATAGCTCTGCCAATAGTAGTGCTGGCAAGTGCACAAGCAACACGTGCAATTGTAGCAAATGTGGAGGCAACGACAGCATTAGAGACAAGCGTTGCGTCCAAAACAAAGAGGATATCACAGGGTGCCGATGAAGCTGACTCATAGCTGGAGGCAGTTTCTCCGGACACTTGGACCAAGGGCCTTCGTGACATGCGCGCCACTTTGAACACTACAATTCAGTCATGTGAGTGTAGATTCAACGATTGATTGAGCCATGGAAGCCAATGGTTGAAGACGACCACCGGGCTTGCAAGAGTTGCCCAATGTAGAGATGCTCACTTCCGGCTACGGTGCAGGCGGCTGAGCCACACCCACCAGGGTTGTGGAATCCAAGGGAATGGAAGAGGGTACGGAGAAATCATGGACAGGTCCTGGCTCATACGCAAAGGATGTAGGTGCAGCCACAGGAGTAGGTGTGAATAGAAATGTTGTCACTGGCACGATAGCAGGTGTGCCAAGGGGAACAGACACAGGGATGTGATCAGGCGTGTCAGAGTGAAATGACACTGGCCTAGATCAGGTGTGTGAGAGGGGAATGACACTGGCACATGATTAGGTGTGCCACATGGGATGGAAACTGGCACAGGATCAGGCGTGCTTGAGGGGACCTGCACTGGCACGGGATCAGGTAGACACGAGGGAACACACAAGGCTATTTGATCCACAAACATGATGGTGCGATCATCGACACCCAAAAACAAAGCCATAAGTGAGGAGGTACAGACAAACCCTTCCATATGAATGGAATCCCTCATCCATTGGGAATCTACAAAGGTGGGGATATGGACGGCGGCCAGCGATGGGGTATTGGACAAATTACGGTAGGTGAGATCCTCCAAGAAGAGAATGTCTTGAGACTCGACAATGCAATGGCAGGTAGGGTCCCAAAAGCTCTGGGTATTCGACTGTGGGAAGATGGCGAGCAAGACACACATTCCATCCCAAGGTGAGACCTTGGACCCGTGCTAGTTCTTGATGTACTAAACATAGTCTTGGGATCCCCAGACACAAGAGAGACGAGATCGATGCCGTGGCCAAGCCACAACTCAGACTACGTTACATTGTCACAAGAGGACAATGTGTCAGGCAATTCCAGACCCATGTCATGTAGGAGAAGCCCTCAAACGTAAAGGACTCCAGAAGACTGCACTCGGCCTGCACGGCATTGTCCATTTCCTCTGTGGTGTAGTTCCAGTACTCAGACACACTGATCTACCATGGTATAGCAAGGGCAGTGAGCTGGTGTAAAACATCGCGCTTTGTAAAGAATGCATCCATCTTGCCTAAAAGCTCTCTACCACAATCCGAGCAGAGTGTGTGAAGGGTGAGACAAGGCTGGCAGTCAGCCATCACCATCCACATTAGACTGCCAGGACAAAATTGCTCTTGTGGCACAGGTTGTGGACCCTTTGCATTCAGGTGAAGTCATCAGTTAGGGTGAGAAAAAATCAACCTCAATCTTGGAGGGACTCGAGTGGGAGGACATCAAGGAGGTCTGAGAGGACCAACTCTTGTGGACGCAATGCCTAGGAATTGGATTTGAAAAGCACTCTGCCCACACTTCAAAACAAGGTCTCCTAGTAGTCTAAGCCCTCGTTGCTGTCACAGCAAGGTGTAAATATCTCAAAGTCCTTCAGTCATCTGTCCTTGATATCATGTTAGGGAGATGGTGGATGAGAAAAAAAACCACCAAAAGTGAACACTGCAGAATGATGTAGCTGATCTTGATGGTGAGAGGTTGGAAAAAATGGGAGGGTGCTATCCCACATGTAGCTCATAGTTTTGCTCTTCAAGAGAGACATTATCGTTCTCACGTGTGCCAACCTCTCCCTCATCCTCATCCGAAGCATCAACATGCGATGAGGGGTGCTGAGGCTGCTGCACCGAGTAGGGCGTAGACCACCGAATGGATGGTGCAGCTCTAGCCGCTCCTCTTGGTGTCTGTTGTGAGGTCCCTAAATGCTCCCTTAGTAAGTCTGAGGTCTTCTATAGCTCTTCATTCTGAAGCTACTCTTGACAGCGCATCTCATCCTACGCCCGATGAAGCTCATCAATCGCGAGTGACTGCAACTGTGGGATCATGATGCTCAAGGACAAGGAACAAAATGAGTTTACCTATCCCTTGTCCTTGCCATGGACCGGTGCCATGGGTGTCGGTAAGTAAGTGTACAAGTATCAAAGTGGTAAAACAAGAGACTAATAGTGCTTCTCGAGGAGTGGAGGTGTTGGAGAAAACAATTGACCCGAGAATTACTGAAATCAGCACTACAAATGATGACATGAGCAGCTTGGTGAAGTATTCACTGGCATGAAATGGCCATTGCAGACATCGGCGTCGTAAAACACACTCACAAAAGTGCGTTCTTTAGTTACTCATAAAGACTCTGCGTGGCTGAGTTAGAGGGTGACCTTCTAATCCCTTGCTCGTGGTTGCACAGCTGCTCCATAGCTGTTAAGCATTGCTGCACAGCAATAGAATAGCTATGGCGTAGCCATTGTATTGCACAAGGTAGGAGTCACAGCTGCTGCTATCGGCATCATTGTTGCTGTTGCAACAGCTGCTGTTGCTATTGTGCAAAAGCGGATGCCTTCGCTACTACGGTATTCATTTCCTGTTCTTACTACTCTTGTTTTAATGGTTAGAATGTTGCTATCATGCTGGTACTACTACTATGCTAATGTTGTTTCTCGTGGCTACTATTGCCATTACTGTTGCTCACTTCTGCAATTGCTCCTCACTATCGTTGCCATTGCCAGCCGTAGTTGCAGCTATTGCCACCACCGCCAGCTACTAATGCGAGGTGCTCCTTTTTTTTCTTGTTGTACCCTTGGTCATAACCGAACAAGCCACTACTGGTACCAGGTATTGCTGTTGTCGCTCAATATGGTTGCCGTAACTCGTCGCTACTGCTGTTGCTACTATTTCGGCAAGGGCAATAACTCATGTTACTACTGTTGGTGTTGCTGTCCACTCTAGTAGTTGTGTTCTACTTGAGCAATGGCGATAACTCATGCTTCCACTATTGGTGTTACTTTCCACTCTAACGGTCATGTAGTGACGTTGCTGCTGCTGTTGATGTCCGGACGATGTCTTTGTTGCCAATGTCTGCTGTGATGGGTCCTAGAATAAGGTTGCTATAGTGACTCACTTCTGTTGCAAGTGCTATGTCTGTGCGGTGCAGTTCAGCGAGAAGTATCTTGCTTCTGGGATACCACAAGACAATGGTAGGGTGCTTCCTCGTCTTGCTAGCACTGACGTGGGGACATTGTCCAATGGACTCACGCACTAGCAAGAATGTAGGTGCAAGGAACAACGGTTCGGCTAGGGAAATGTGCATAGTCTCATAAGCTCAAATGGCTTAGAATTCCAAGAGAGATGGAAATGGACAAGATCATACCATGAATACCTGCCGCGATGTACGACGGACAATGCACGTGACAGTGGAAGTTTTTCCTAAAACCGGCTCATAATCACTGTTTTCGTCATAAATCTCAAATGTATCTAAACACAGCACTAATTGAACATAGAGATAAAAACTCTTGAGCCAGACACAAAGAGTGATCTGATGCACAGGTCCGACATTGACTGGTGGATGTACAATGTGAAAACATGCAAATCGGGTCCAAGGCCAGTCCACTGAAAAAATCCTACAGGCTCTAGGAAACTTGTAGGAGGTCCCAACAAGAACCTGGAACATTGTGGTAGCTATCTGGAAGCTACTGATGTGTGTACCACCACACGACGGTGCTCTGAAACCAACAATTTTTACATCATAGATCTCCAAGAGCATGGACACGTCCGAGTGGTCACACCTGTAGAAACAGACAAGAACATCTCACACCACAAACACGTGTCCACGATGTGGATGTCCTTGTCTTGATTATGCATGCACGAGTCCTTGCGGTTTGTAGCTGTCAAGTTGCTGATCCCAAGGAGCCATGTTACCGGGCTCTTGTGGCATGAGCTAGCCATTGTCGGCATGCTGTTGATAGGTCAGGCTCGATTCTGCACGTAGAATCAAGAGTCCATGGAAGCTCCTCACATGGGTGGTCTTGTCAACTGGTGTTAAATCCAATCTAAAAAACTCTTAGTATCCTTGCTCATTCTAAGAGCTAAGTGCAAGTCCATGGCATGATGACTTGTTTGGTATATGTGTGACATCTCCCCTAGTGGTCATCCTCTTGTTTCATATGTCTTCATCAACTACAATGTTGGGATCATCTCATTGGATGTGTTTGATCCAACTGCTTTCAACTTAATCTACAAGGTCTGGCTCAATTGTGTCATAAACCCTCTATGTTCAGCTTACTGCAACCACTTGGTCACATCCATGCTCATGCGTATCACACACATGGACCAAGCTAGCACCGGGGCATTGTCGTGTGGTCTTCCACCCACCCATAGCTAAAGGGAAACTGATGTGGTGTACCCGAGCCTTGCTTGTCCCTTCCTTGCCTTTTAGAAGCTTCCAAAACTTGCGTGGTGGACCGACCATGGGCCAAATCTGCTTCTTTTTTTACTGGTACTAGTCTAGGACGTATGTGCATTCCTTAAGCCTGGATTGAGATTCTGCATCTGTAGGACCACAAAACAACTCAATTGGATGTGTGTGGGCCAAAACACGGCCAAAACAGTGGTTTGGGGCTGATTTAGGACAATGACCTGCCGTGATGTGAAGTCCAGCTTGCGCCCAGTATTGTGATGTAAGCCATCCCCGTCTGTTCGCACAGCTTATTGTGACCACTCAGCCACGTCCATGCTTGTTCACATTCTTGATGCGGACCCAACTTACACCGAAGCACCGTCGGGTGGTGATCCACTCGTGAGCAACTGCAAGACACTTGCCACTACATTCTTGGTGCTTATTTATGCCTCCTATACATTTTCTACATCCTTTGGGTTTTTCTCCGTGGACTGGCCTTGGGCCCGTTTTTCCTGTTTCATTTTGCGCATCCACAAATTGATGCAAGACCAATGCATGTGACGAGTCATAGAGTCCGCTCAAGATTTTGTATCTATAGGTTCAGGCGGTCTTATGTTCGGGTGCCCGTGCGCAGACCTATGGCCACAAGAATGATTTTGGGCTGGTTTTAGGACAAACTGGCATTGCCGTGGGGAATTCCCCCCATACACCACGATTGATGTTTATGTTGTGTTTTTGTTAGTTATCACCTCTCTGCATTCTAAGCTATTGAGTCTCATGAGTTACTAGGTGTATCCCTAGCCAAACCCTTGCTCCTTCATGCACATGCTCGCATGCTAGTCCATTGGCTGACAAGGATTTGTCGCCACATCAGTGACAGCAAGGCTAGGAAGCTTCCTAGCATCTGTTCATAATGTTAGAGTAGTGAGACTCCTCTCAATAAGCTACACAACAAGGACGTAACATCAACAATGGTATTGACAATCACAGATGCAACTGGATTTCTTGGGACCCATTGTTGCAGACATAGGTAGCAGAGACATTGCCTTAACGTCGAAAGCAACAGCATCACCGTGCGATCAAATTGACTAGACAATGTCATGAGTAGTGGCAGCATGGGTCGTTGTTACTAGCAGAGCAACAACGGAACTCATGTGGCAAAGAAACGACATAGTAGTAGTAGCGGCCTGCAGAAGCAAGCAACAACAGTAGCACCAAGTTGCAGTAGCAGTCCACAGCAGCAGCACGCATCAGGAATGGTAGTAGGTAGTAGCAACATCACATGGCAGTGGCAGCAAGCAGCAGTAGAAATGGCGAAAGCCGCATGCAACAGGAGCAGCGGGTTGCAACACCATCACATCAATAGAAGTTACAGCAATCGCAACGTAGTAGCATGAGAAAAAAACAACCAAAACCATCACAACAACGCAGCAACCGAAGAATCGACTGCACAACTACAAAGTACATAGTTGTGGGGCTAGACGATGCTACAAGAACAGTTGTGTATAGTAAAGGCAGTCATGACTGCTACAACTGCCGTAGTTGTTGCGAGAAGGAGGTGACAAGGTCATCCCCTTTCCTCATCTAATGTGGAATCCTCAATAAGAGGATCCAGCCACTAACATCAGCATTTTCTTGCGTGAAAATACCTTGTTGACATCAGTAGATTAGTTGGTGATGGCAGCATTTACCTTGGTCAAATTTTTGGCCAGGACGTGAGTTTTTGCAAGCATTCCATCGCTTCACAAAACGTTGGTGGTTTCTCATTCCGACCACTTTGGCGTTTGGACCCACATAGAGTTCTACCCACTCTCCCATTTCTTTGCAAATAAAACTGGTTGGTAGACCCCTCTCTTCATCCTCCTCACGCGACATGGGCCCACGGTTGTAGGCATTTACAATCGATGAACTTCGATGGGCGCCATATGAGATGCGCCGCCTGTGACATCATCAGTCTGGCACGATGTACTACATTTCTCCTTCAATCTCCTTTT
>SZWC01002480.1:11661-23785 GCA_023375785.1 Penium margaritaceum | reverse complement strand
ACACACACACACACACACACACACACACACACACACACACACACACACACACACACACACACACACACACACACACACACACACACACACACACACACACACACACACACACACACACACACACACACACATTCACACACATAAACACACAGACACCTACACAACTCCATGGCTCTTATGCAATTTCTTTCTCCCCCCGGTCTCTACTTCCCTAATCCATCCACTTTCATCAAAAGTCACAATTCCACAGAGTATTAGGAAAACTTGGTTATACTAGCTCAAAACCAATAACCTGAACCAAGTTAAGCCACGTTCAAACACTTGGCATTTTTGGACAATCAATACCACATTCTTCATTAGGAGTAAGCCTTCTTAGTTACTCCACTTCACGTTTCAAATGTCTTAAACTGGAATAGAAAATTCCATAATTGAAAACCCTAGGGAAGGTGAGAGCGTGTTGCATTAAAAAGAACAAAATGTGGTGAATATGTACCATCCAGTGGAGATACATTTCTTTATTTTTGATCTTTCATTGTGTACAATTTGCCACATGTATTTTCGCAGTGGGATCCAATTCCAATCAGTCCAAAAAGCATACAAGAGGTTGGACGCGTATCAGTCTCCTTGTAGAATCCACAAGACTAGCACCGTATTGCTTGTGTTTGACTTGAGGTATTTTTCACCTCCTTCTCTTGTCCAACTTCTAACATTGTTTAGGTCCTTTGCCCTGGTTCTGTTACAAGGAATCCTCCCTATCAATTAAAGTGTTTTCCTTGTTACTCAAACCTATGAAACCTGTGAGGAGTCATATAGATTTGGTCATTTCCTGGGGGAAGAATATCTTCCTAATGCATCGGCCAAAAAGGATCCCTTGGAAAGTAGCTAGGTGGTTGCACAATGGGACGATCATGAACCAATGGCAAACTTGTAGTTATCGTTCAGAATACATGTGGCAGACTTGTAGTGGAATCATGGTTGATCTACGGCAGACTTGCGGCAATCTTGTGACTGGCTATCGGAGGTGGATGCTTGACTTACTGCAGATGTGTGGCTGATGAGATGAATAAATTTGGTACTTGTATTTAACTTGTGGCCGGCTTGTGCTCCACTTGTGGTCCACTTAATGCTGACTTGTGAAATACTTGTACACTCATTGCTCACTTGTAGCTGATCTATAGCGGGATTGGAGTTGGCCTGTAGTTGACTTGTCGCTGAGTTGTGATTGGATTGTTGCTAACTTGGGGCTGACTTACTCCATATTGGCAGTAGTCTAGTGGCATACCTGTGGTAGAATTCGAACAGATTTGTGACAGGCTTTTGGTAAGATTATAGCACAATTAAGGTTCACCTCTTGCTGGATTTGTGGCAAAGTTATGGTGTTTTTATGACATAATTGCACCTTATCTGTGGCTGACTTATGGTTGACTTGTGGCTAACTTGTAGTTGAGTCTTGGCATACCTGTGGCAGACAGATGGAAAGATTGTGGTTGAATGTAGGAGGCTTCTTGTAAGCTTGTGGAAAAATCACAAGAGGATTGGGGTAGCCTTGAGGTAGACTTGTGGAGGACTGGTGCTAGTCTTGTGGCGGGCTTCTTGCAGTGTTTCAGTGGGCTTGTAGTGTATTTGTGGATGAATTACGGAAGAATTGTGGCTGACTTTCAACAGACAGGTGGCTACCTCGTGCTTGGCATAGGGAAGAGCCAAAAGTGACTTAAGGTCTATTTGTGGGAGACTTGTGATGGACTTGTGGTTGTTTTCATGGCAGAAATGAGGCATAATTGTGGCACACATGTTGCACAACTATACAATGATTTTGGCGGGCTAGTGGTAGATTAGCGACAGACTGGTGGCATCTTGCTGTAGACTTACAAAATACTTTAAACAAATTGATGGCATACCGGTAGTAAAAATTGGACAGATACGTGGCAGAATTGTGGCAGAGTTATTGGCGGGCTTGAGGCAGGTTTGTGATAGATTCGTAGCAGAATCGTGGCAAAAATGTGGATGACTTGTGGAAGGTACGTTACAGATGGAAACTTGTTGCACAAGTCATCTAAATGTGGATGACTTGTGGAAGGTATGTGGCACGTTTTTGTATTGTACCTTCCACAAGCTCTTTCAGAACTGTGGCAAAAATGTGGATGACTTGTGGAAGGTACGTCACAAGTTTCCACACGTTCAAAAAATGTGGATGATTTGTGAGAGATGTCTCGTAACTTTGTGGCGAACGTGCAGAAGAGTTGTAGCAAGACTGTGGTCCACTTGTGGTTGAATTCTGAAATGCTCGTTGCAAAAGACTCATGACATGTGTATTGTAAAGATGTGGTTCACCCATGACTTAAATCCGGCTTAACTGCAGTTGACTCGTGGATAAATCATGGCTCCTGACTTGTGGTTGGCTTGTGGTTGATTTGTTTCAGGATTTAACCACACTTGTTTACAGAGTAGAGGTAAGGGATGAAGAAAATTGTTGAAGCGTGGGGAAATTGCGACAATGAGTTTTGAATTTGGCAATACCAATGGAATGTTTGCCTTTTCAAAAGAGGTGGTATGGAAAAGCATGGAATGAGTGGCAATTTTAGAGGGATCAAAGTGAGAAAGTGCGTAGAAGCTTCCTAGCAACACAGCCGTTGACCGGGCGTCAGTGCCTGGTCAGACGGTGACGACAGTCACAGGCCGTACACACAACGGCAAGGGTTTGGCTAAGAGACACAAGACACACTGTCAAAATGCTTCAATAAAGCATATGCAGAGAGAGATGACAACTGACAGGTCCAGGGCATAAACACCTGCCGTGGCGGACGGTGGGTGTCGCACGCGGCAGTCCAAGAGCTGTCCTAAAAACCGGCCCAAAACCACTGTTTTGGCCGTAACTCTGCGCACACATATCAGAATCCTACGCCGTCTGAACCTAGACGTGCAGAATCAAAAGACGGACGCAACGACTGCTCACATGCATACATCCATCGACTGACAGCGAGTATATAATGCAAAAACATGCCAATGGGCCTCATGCCCAATCCGTCGAAAGGCGCCTGCAAGACGTAGAAGGCACAGCAAGGAGTCCCGGTGACATCTGGGGCTCTGGAACAGTGGTCGGTCAGCTCCAGCTGGGTAGTCCGCTGCCTATCGTCGCGCCGGTGTCACCAGGGCCGCCTGCCTTAGGGATCTGCACGAGTATGGACACGGCCGAGTGGTCACAGTAAACTGCACAGGAACGGCACAAAGCAAAACACTCCCCCATGACCCGATGGTACGCATGTCCATACGCGTGCAGCACTGGTACAAACACATTATGAGTGGCACAGACAGATGAGACGCCAACGTACATCTCACACTCAACCACTGTCACGCACGGGGCGAAGCCCAACAGAACGAATGGCCACCAGGAACTTTCCACGGGCAAGTGCCTTCGTCAAGAAATCAGCACGCTGCAAGTCAGTGCCAACCCGCATGATGGAGATCACGCGTCGCTCCACCAGATCACGAACGAAGTGATGCTCAACCGCAATGTGGTTAGTGTGAGCATGAAAAACACCAGAGTTCTCCGTAATGACGAGAGCACTCTGGTTGTCACAACGCAGCACAATGGCGGGTACTGACTGCCCAAGCTCAAGAAACAAGCGTTGCAGCCAAACTGCCTCAGCAGCCCCTGCCCCCAACGCCACATACTCTGCCTTCGACGAGATACGTGCGATGCAGCCCTGCTTCCCACTTCGCCAAGACAAAGCGGTACCAGCGAGCAAAAACACGTAGCCAGTGCGACTTCGCCCATCAGGGCTCCAAGCCCAATCGCTGTCAGTGTAGCCGTCAAGGACCACCAAACACTGCCGACGAAAGCAGAGTCTGAGATACGGCGTGGAGACCACGTACCGTACCACTCGCAAAGCCGCGTGAAGAGCTCTTGCACGTGGAGCCTGCGAGAACTGAGCGAGGAGGTTGACGGCGAATGCGATGTCGGGACGCGTGGTTGTGGCCAGGTACATCAGAGATCCGATAAGACGGAGGTACAAGGTCACGTCCACTGTCTCCCCCAGCTGTGTAGGGTCATCCACCTTTAGGGCATCATGCCCATCAGGTGTGAGGGGTGTGGAAGCAATGGGCACTACACGAAGGAGATTGCTAAAGCGCTCCCCCACAACTCGTGCGTATCGGGCCTGATGCAACAACAGTGTCCAATGTCTGCGATCTCGCACAATCTCCATACCAAGACACACCGATGCAGGACCGAGGTCCTTCATCCTGTAGGCGGTCTGCACGACAGCCTTGGCCTCCTTCATGGCCTCCAGGGACGGAGACGCAATCAGAAGGTCATCAACATAGACCAGGATGGCGGTGAACCGCTCGGGTGTCGGTAGGATGAAGAGTGAGGGGTCTGCCTTGCTCTGTACGTATCCTGCGTGAGTCAAGGTGCCAGTGATCTCCTCGTTCCAACACCGTGGAGACTGCTTGAAGCCGTACAAGGACTTACACAAGAGCCAGACCTTGTCACCGTCCTCAATGCTAGGTGGCTGAGCCACGTAGATCTCCTCATCCAAAGAGCTATGGAGGAACGCGTTGTTCACATCCATCTGGTGTAGTTCCCAATCATGTTGAGCCACTACACCGAACATAGCTCAAGCTGAAGTCATGCGGCCAACAGGGGCAAAGGTGTCAGTGTAATCAACTCCCTCAATCTGAGAGAACCCCTTGACGACCAAGCGTGCCTTGTAGCGTTCCAGTGAGCCATCCGGCTTCACTTTCTAGCGAAAGACCCACTTGACCTGAATTGCCTTCCTCCCAGGGGGAAGGTCGACCAGCTCGTAGACTCTATGCTCTCGGATGGCGCGAAGCTCATCCTCGCAAGCAGCTCGCCAGGCCTCAGCATCCTGCGATGAGAAAGCCTCCCTCAATGTGCCCGGGTCAGGCGACATAAAGGGGGAGCTGTGCATGGCAAGTGCACACGCCTCAGTATCAGGTCTGACGGCCACGACATCATCTGCTGCGTCACAGGCGATATGGAACTCGCTAGTGACGAGATCGTGCCCTATAGGGCACGCTGGGTGTACCTCTGAAAGCTCAGTGCGGACACTCAGGCCTAAGGCCTTTGTGCCTGGATCACCGCTCGCGATGCTGCGAGAGGAACGCCTGGGTCCGGGTCCCGACGCTCGCTGAGCTCGGGAATCCAGTGGTTGAAGGCGACCATCGGGCTCACGGGAGTAACCGGAGGTCGAGGGGCGCACCTCAAGCTCAGGAACAGGTACGACCATAGGAATAGGTATGACCACAGCTGGTGAGGGCTGAGACGAGGCAGCCACAGATGCCGTGCGAGGAGAAGCGTGTGTGGGGGACACTGAGCTGGGAGTGATAGCTGGCCCGGACACTGAGACAGGAGTGTCAGGCGACGTAGGGACAGGAGTGGCCTGGACTTGGGCAGACACCGGAGTAGGGGTGCCAGTGGACACAGGTGATGATGCAGGAGGAGGCGTGAGAGCAGCGGTACCTGTGGGGTGTGAAACAGGCTGAGCAGGCGGGATCTCTGGACCAACGGCAATGATAGCCGAGTCATCAAGTGCTTGAGATCGAGAGGGGACTCGAGCGGACACATCAGCCTGACGAGAAATGGTCACTGGCGGAGAAGTCTCCCCCATCCGCCGAGGACCTCACAGGAAGGGACATGAGTTGCGGAGAGAGCTATGATTGAAGCCAGATCACGGTATGTGAGAGACTCAAAAAACAGCGCGTCACGGGACTCAATGACACGACGGCGAGTGGGGTCCCAAAAACGCCAGGCCTTCGACCGCGGGGAGATGCCGATGAAAGCACACAAGCGACCTCGAGGGGAGACCTTGGACCCCTACTGGTCCTCGGTGTACCACACGGAGGCCAGGGAACCCCAGACGCGTGCGAGACGAAGATCAGCACGGTGGCCAAACCAAAGCTCGTACGGTGTAACATGATCCAGAAGCGGACCATGCGGGAGGCGGTTCCAGACCCACATCATGTAGGCGAAGCCCTCGAAGGCGAAGGACTCCGGGAGACCGCACTCAGACCGCATGGCGCGAACCGCATCCTCCATGGTGCGGTTCCAGCGCTTAGAGACACCCGGATGCTGTGGGGTAGCAGGAGCGGAGACCTGGTGAAAAATACCGTGCTCAGCAAAGAAGGAGTCCATCTCACCGAGGAACTCGCCGTCGCGATCCGAGCGAAAGGTATGTACTGTGTGGCGAGACTGACGCTCAGCCATCACGAGCCAGAGCCAAACCACAAGGGCGGCGTCGCTTTTCTGACGTAGACTGTAGACCCACCACATCCGGGTGAAGTCATCAGTCAACGTCAGAACATACCGTCCCCTCTCGGATAGGGACTCGACTGGGAGAGGACCAAGCAGGTCCGAGTGTACCAACTCGACTGGCCTCAGCGCTCGAGAACGCGAATCAGGATAAGTGCACCGGTGCATCTTTCCCTGAGCACAAAAAAGGCGGTCGGTCTTGGGTGGCTTCTCGAAAGAAGCCACGTCAAGGCCGAGAGCGGGTTGTGTCCATATGAGCTTCGATACAGTGTCGTAGCCCACATGACACAGACGTCGGTGAAGCAACCTCTGGTGTTCTGGGGATAGAACACCAATGACAAAAACACGACTAGAGGAAGGTGGAGAGCAAGGGGAGGAGGGCCGAGCAATGTGATACAAATCATCTACGACTGAAGCACGCAGGACAATGCTATGGGTGTCAAGAGCAGTCACCGTCGCTGAATCAGCGGTATGCTCAACGGAGAGACCCATCAGAGTGCAGGCACGCATAGACAGCAGACTGAGCTCAAAATCAGGCACAAAAAGCACGTCAGAGAGATACAGGGGGCCAGACGGACAATCACAGCATACAACCCCAACACCGTGGACCGGTAAGGACTGACCAGAGCCTGTACGAACAGAACGGACAGTCGTGATAGGACCAAGTACCACAAAGTCACTACGACGACACGTCATGTGGTGGGTGGCACCAGAATCGATGATCCAAGGGCCACCGGAGTCATGACTGGTGGACGTCACTGTACAACGAGCAATGGAACACTTGGCATCAGAGGGACGCTGAGCCGTCAGTGGGAAGGAACGATGTACATCACGAAGGTGAGACTCATGAATCCAGTCAGTGCAATCATGCCCAACATCATCACATGCGGACTGTGCTCCCCCACACGTGTCATCACGAGTCACGAGGACGGATGAACAAGCAGTCCGTGACCCACTCAACGATGACAACACACTCGCACCTCCCTGAAAGCGAAGCACCAGAAGATGACGAAGCTTGGCGATGGTGCGGTCACGTGGGTCTGGATCACTGCTGCTCGCTGGTGAGGACGCAGGAATAGCTGCAGTCGTGGTCGCCGCGCGTCCAAAGGAGTGTGCGGGCGACGTGCCGGACGCGGTGCGAGCAGCATGGGCAGCCTGAAGTCCGCGAGTGATGTGCTCCCAGTCAAGCGGCTCCTGGCACTCGATGTAGCGATGGGCACCTCCATAGTTGTAGCAGTGCACGGAACGGCCACTGCTACCACTGGATGACGACTGCTGCTGACCCGATCCGCGCTTCGTATTCTTCTTCTTCCCCTGGGCAACTGCTGCAACGCCCTGCGTCTGTGTGGGTGTAGACGGGGTCGAAGAGGAGACGGAAGATGAGGTCGTGATGGAGGTAGATGAGGGTGACTGCAGGAGGGAAGATGGTGGTGAGGCAAGGACTGCTGTAGCGAGGGAAGTCTCCTGATGCACTACTACAACTATGGAGCAAGCCGACGTCACCTGGAGGAAGAGCTGATGAGCCCAAGGGAGCAGTTGTAGGGTAGCTGAGAAGGGCTCGAGAGCAGCGTCGCTGTACCGTGTGAAGATGTCGGTGTACTCCAGGCGAACTCCGAGCATGATCGTCCGAAGTGCCCACAGCTGTGTGCCCCCTGAGGTCCCCAGACGCGTGTAAATACGCATGGCACGTCGCCAGTAATCCACCATAGGCTCCGCTGCTCCCTGACGGAGCGAGTGGAAAGCACGGATGTGTGACGCACGCGTAGCGTGCATCTCTGCGGCCAGTAGGGACAATGCTAGATCCCAGCCTCCACGAGGATCTGCTCCGGTGCCTGTGCCAGCCTCGCTGAGGAAAGGGCGGAAGTCGACGACAGTCTTACGTGGCATGGCATAGAGAAGTCCTCGCATGGCCCGGGCTGCTGTCAGCACCTGTGCTGGATCTGTAGACTGGTATGGGCTGTGGTAGTAAGGCCACGCTCCCTCGGAAGTGGCCCACACCTGAAACAAGATCTCCCAGCAGTCAAATCCATCCTCGCTGATGTACCGTGGAGGTGGTGCCTCAAAGTCCTTTGGCTGCTGCTCCGTGGGGAGAGCAACCGCAGGCTGAGGAGGGCGAGAGACGGGGAAAGCTCCTGGAAGGGGGTGATCACCGGGGAAGCCAGGTGACGGTCGTATCGGGGACACGGGTGGAGGTCGGATACCCCTCTGTAGCTGACGGAGGCGCTCCTGTAGGAGACGAATCTCCCGCTCCTGGGAGTCATCCTCGAAGCCTGGCATGAATGGCTCGTCATCAAGGAGGTCCGCAGGTGGTGGGGAAACCACACCAGGAGGAGAAGCAGGCGGAGCACCTGTCACGGGTACCTGAGCCGAGTGCTGGGTGGAGGCCGCAACGCCAGCAGCTCCCTCAGAAATCCGCGAAGGAGCCGTGGACTGAGCGCGTAGGAGCTCAGTCAGCGTGCGAATCGCGTCAGTCTGCTCTCGCTGCAGACGACGCATCTCCTCCTGCTGGCTGCGTAGGTCCTCAATGGCCTGCGAGCGAGGGCTTGATACCCCTGAAGAAGAGGAGGAGGGATCACCTGGTCCCTTGTCCTTGTCGTCGGGCAAACTCATGTCGCCGCTCACTATGGGACGACAGGCCAAGTTTGCCGGATTTCAAAATCGATTGCGTTTCTCGGGGAGTTGAAAGGCTGGCAGCTGTTGACTTTCCGGGTGAAAATTTGGCTAAGTGTAATGCTGACGTCAACAAGTGGTTGGTGACGTCAGCACGACCTAATGATGTCAGCAATTAACAATGCTGACATCAGCTCGTCCCTTCCTTTTTTTTTTCTTTTCTTGTCACGGTTCTGCCGCTTCGCGGTGGCACGCAACAGCTCTGCGGAAGCTGCGCAGCAGCTTCCGCTCAGCTGCTGCTGCAGCTGTGCTGTCAACTGCAACAGCAGCAGCTGCATAGTTGCGTGTGCAGCGGTGGCAGCAGCGGCTGCGCTGCTGCTGCTGCGCGCGGCGGCTGCTGCTGCGCGCGGCGGCTCCTGCTGTGTGCTGCAGCTGCTGCTGGCTGCCGCCGTCGCGTGCTGCTGCTGGCTGCCGCCGCCGCACGCTGCTGCTGCTGCCACTGCTGCGCTGCTACTGCCGCCGCGACTGCCGCTGCTGTTGCTGTACCGCTGCCGCTGCTGCACTGCTTCTGCCGACGCTGCTGCTGCGCTGCTGGTGCCGCCGCTGCTGCCACGCTGCTGCGGCGGCCGCTGCTGCTGCACTGCTACTGCGCTGCTGCCGCCGTCGCCTCTGCTGCTACTGCTCTGCTGTTGCGGCTGTGGGTGGGCGGCTGCACGCACCGCAACCGCCACACACCTTTGCGTGGCGGTACACGCCGCTGCTGCTGCCTCCGCAGCTACGATCTCACGTGGTGTGTGGAGTACGTTGACGGCGACCGGCCGTCTCCAACAGGTCCCAGAAGCTCTGCTGCTGCGGTGACTCTCACTCCTGCTGCTCTGCTGCGTCTCTGCTGCGCAACTGAGTGAGAACTTTCTCACTGCTCTGATACCATGAGAAAGTGCGTAGAAGCTTCCTAGCAACACAGCCGTTGACCGGGCGTCAGTGCCTGGTCAGACGGTGAGGACAGTCACAGGTCGTACACACAACGGCAAGGGTTTGGCTAGGAGACACAAGACACAGTGTCAGAATGCTTCAATATAGCATATGCAGAGAGAGATGACAACTGACAGGTCCAGGGCATAAATATCTGCCGCGGCGCACGGCGGGTGTCGCATGCGGCAGTCCAAGAGCTGTCCTAAAACCGGCCCAAAACCACTGCTTTGGCCGCAACTCTGCGCACACATGTCAGAATCCTACGCCGTCTGAACCTAGATGTGCAGAATCAAAAGACGGACGCAGCGACTGGTCACATGCATACATCCATTGACTGACAGTGAGTATACAATGCAAAAACATGCAAATGGGCCTCATGCCCAGTCCGCCGAAAGGCGCTTGCAAGACGTAGAAGGCACAGCAAGGAGTCCCGGTGACATCTGGGGCTCTGGAACAGTGGTCGGTCAGCTCTAGGCGGGTAGTCCGCCGCCTGTCGTCGCGCCGGTGTCACCAGGGCCGCCTGCCTTAGGGATCTACACAAGTATGGACACGGCCAAGTGGTCACAGTAAACTATACAGGAACGGCACAAAGCACAACACAAAGGTAGGCGGTTCTAGGGGTAGTGGACAAGGGAGTGAATGGGGAGGGGGGGGGGGGAACCATAATGGAAATTGGTAGAATAATTAGATTTCGAATAGCAAAGAAGCCACTTATTCACCCTACCAAAAGCTTTTCACAAGCCTGCCACAAGTTTTCTACAAGCATGTTATGTATTTCCTATGCCTACCAAGTTTCCACCGTAAGCGTGTTAGAAAATCGTAGAAGCCATGTTTTAATCAACCATAGCCGGTTTTGGGTTGGCCAACTTTTGACCACTAGTTAAAAACAAAACAAGTAGGTGAGCCACACTTCACCAGAACTTCTGATACGAGTTGGCCACAAGTTTAGGCCTGTATTTTATGAAAAATCAGGAGCTCCAACTTGAAATATCAAGATCATTTTGTGCATGCGCCTTGCGCACATACACAACGTTTAGTCGATGCTAGGGAACATACACATTTGGTTCGTTTTGAGATTCTAAAATTGTGAAATACATGCATAAAAATTTCTAAATTCATGTCTCATGACTTTTGAAAATCAAACACAAGACTACTACAAGAAAACAATGCCAAGTTTTTGTTCCAAGATTATACATGTCGTTTAATTTTCTGTTAATATCTGTGTTTATGTAATGAATATACATGAATTTAGAATTTATCTGTCATATTCTGTCAAACTGCACTGGAAACTCAAGAATGATCAGTATTCACTTATACATTGTGAAGGTGGCTTGCCTTGGTGCTGAGGTTTGCCCCCCGCCTCGTCTGTGACCAGGAGAAAACATAAATTCAGAAAAGTCCCGTTTCGAAACACCTATGCATGTCCTTCCAAATTCCTCGCTGTAACTCGTGTCGCGTCTGGTCGATGAGGCCATGGAGCACTTCATGGCATGGCCAGGTCCAGTCTGTCGAAGTCCCCACCACCAGAGGCGCCGTCTGACTCGAGTTTGTTTTTTAGCGCGTTTCATGCTCACCTGTCGCAAGGGCGGTGTCTGTACAGGCTGGGANTGTCCTTCCAAATTCCTCGCTGTAACTCGTGTCGCGTCTGGTCGATGAGGCCATGGAGCACTTCATGGCATGGCCAGGTCCAGTCTGTCGAAGTCCCCACCACCAGAGGCGCCGTCTGACTCGAGTTTGTTTTTTAGCGCGTTTCATGCTCACCTGTCGCAAGGGCGGTGTCTGTACAGGCTGGGATGTGGTGGCTTTGAGAGAAAATCAGCACCTGCTCACGGGGCATGGATGGGGTCTGTTGTGGGGTCGCTCCTGTGGGAAGTGAGGCTAAGTGCCAGACATCCGTCCTCTTATACGGGTCCCTAGTGGGAATTTTGTATAAGAAAGTGTAGAACCGAAAGTGGTTTGGTCACTCGAATGCGACGCAGCTCGTTCAATGGTACCTCCTTGTATACGCCTAGTAGTTTGGACAGAAATACCTCAGCAATAAAATTGAGAGTTCCACATGAGCGGAGAGATGCAGAAGTCGCCACGGAAACATGGAAGGATAGAAAGAAACGCACTTCAGTGAGGCTCATTTATCTGGGCGTGCTAACTTCTACGAGGTCCACAGTGCGCTGTAGGCATACTCCAGGGGACCTTCTCAAGCAATGAACCTCAAGTATTCATAGAAGAGGACCTTCTCATAGAATGTTAAAATGCCACTGGCCCAGATTCGAG